>ML799511.1:26421-40434 GCA_009831015.1 Picea engelmannii | reverse complement strand
AGTTCATTCGTTTGTGCACCTTATCAATCATGATAAGACAATAATGAGTCATCTATACATTTTTCCAACAATGCATCATATACCAATGAAACCACATTGATCCATCTTCATCATGTATCAATGAAAACTCATTGATCCATCTTTATCTATGCATTCTCATCAAGGAAAATACTTATTATATTACATAAATCATCAATCAATCAATCCTTTGACATCAATCAATCACTTGACATCAATCAATGACATCAATCAATCGAACCATTGGCATCAATGACAACATGATCCAACAGTTACTAGACTTAAAGGGCATGCATCACTGTGGTGGGATGAACTGCAGGATGATAGACGTTGCAAGGGAAAGTAGAAAATCAAGATCTAGGATAGAATGGTTGCAAAAATGAAGGCCAAATTCATACCCAATGATTATCAAATAAATTTATTTTGGGGGATTGAAAATTTTAGACAGAAGCTGATGTCAGTGAAATAATACACTGAAGAGTTCTACAGGATAAACATCAGAGAAAGTCATCGTGAAACTGATGATGAGAAAGTTTCCAGGTATATGAATGGTCTATGATATTACATTCAGGATGAGATGAGCATGATGACCATCTGAACCGTAGAAGATGCTTATTAGTTGGCTCTAAAATCCAAAGACAAGTTGAGCTGAAAGAAAGGTCAAAGAGGTCGAGGAAGAAGTCAAAGCAGAGGCAAGACAATTTCCTGAGATAGAACTCAGAAGCCTAAAGAAGAGGGTAAGAAACGAGGAAACTCACAGGGGAGGCAATATGCTAATAGAAATACGTTTCCCCAAGCCAGAGGAAGAAGAAGAGGTAGAGGAGGTGAAGTGAAATGCTTTGTCTGTGGAAAGATCGGACATAAATCCTATGAGTGTCTATATAGGAAGAAATATGGTGGTGAAACTCACATTACCGAAGCTCAAGGATGGAATGTTGAGGCAGAGGACACTGAGGGAAGAAGATCTTTGATGATGTAGAAAGTTCTCTTGAAACCAGAGAAGGAGCCAGAGAACCCAGCCCAAAGAAACAGTCTGTTTCGGACTACTTGCAAAACCAAAGACATGGTATGCAAGGTCATAGTGGACAACAGTAGCACAGATAATATTGTATCTACGGAAATGGTAGAAAAGATAGAGCTGGAGACTGTTGCGCATCCAAGCCCATACAAAGTTTTGTGGCTACAACAAGGACATCAGGTAAATGTTACTAAACAATGTTTAGTTGAATTTAAAATAGGAGGATATAAAGATGAGATTTTGTGTGATGTCATTCCCATGGATGTTTGTCATCTATTGTTGGGTAGACCATGGAAATATGACAGAAATGTGGTGCATGATGGGAAAAAGAACACATACACTCTCGAAAAAATGGTAGGATGCACATGTTGTTGCCTATTAAGGATAAAGAAGTGGTATGAGAGGTGAATAACACCGTAATTCTCATGAGTGGGAAGGAACTTCTTAAGGAAGTCAAGAAGAAGGAAGACACACAATTCATTTTGGTTAGGAAGCCCATAATTGTTTTGAACAACACTAGGATAGATGATTTACCGGAAGAAATCCAGGAGTTGTTGGAAGAATTTGTTGATATAGTAGTGGACGAACTACCTTGTTCATTGCCACCTATCAAGAGTATAAGTCATCACATTGATCTTATACCTGGAGCCAGTTTTCCAAACAAAGAATCATATCGGTTGACACCGCAGGAAAATGAAGAAGTTAAGAGACAGGTCTAGGATTTGATGGACAAAGGATTGATTCGAGAAAGCCTGAGTCCATGCGTTGTTCCGACAGTGCTCAACCCAAAGAAGGAAAATGGTTGGAGAATGTGTACTAACTCAAGGGAAATCAACAAAATTACCATAAGGTACAAGTTCCCATTTCCAATGATGGATGACTTGATGGATTGCTTGAGTGGAGCAAAGTTTTTTTCAAAGATTTATTTGAAAAGTGTATATCATCTGATTATAATGAGAGAAGGTGATGAATGGAAGACAACATTCAAGACGAATGAAGGGATGTATGAATGGATTTTCATTCCATTTGGCTTGACGAATGCGCCCAGTACTTTCATGAGGTTGATGAACGAAGTCCTGAAGGATTTCATTGGGAAATTCGTCATTGTATATCTTGATGATATATTAATTTTCAACAAAACTAAAGCAGAGAATTTGAAGCATTTAGCTACAATGATGAGAAGGTTACAGAAAGAGAAATTTCTTATCAACATGAAGAAATCGTCATTTATGAGGACAAAACTCATTTATTTGGGTTTTTTTGTCTCTGCAAATGAATTGAAAATGGATTCGGGAAAGATAAAGGCAATTAAGGATTGGTCATTACCGAAGAGCGTGTTTGAAGTTCGAAGCTTCCATGGTTTGGCTAGCTTCTACATGAAATTCATTTGAAACTTCAGTGGAATTAGAGCACCGATGATGGATACGGTGAAGAAGCGGCATAAATATTTTCACTGGATAGACGAAGCGAAGAAGAGCTTAAACCTGTTGAAAAGGAAGATCATTGAGAAACTGATTCTGGTTTTCCCAGATTTTAGCAAAACATTTCAGATCAAGTGTGACGAGAGTGGATTTTCCATTGGAGCAGTCTTGAGCCAAGACAATAGGCCGATCACATATTTCAGTGAAAAACTGAATGAAGTAAAGATCAAGTACTCCACGTATGACAAAGAATTCTACGCAGTCATACAAGCGCTGAAGAAATGGAGGCACTATTTGGTTCCAAAAGAGTTCATTTTGTACAATGATAATCATGCTTTGTAATTCGTGACTCGACAAGAGAAGTTGAACCAAAAACATGCTAAATGGGTTGAATACATGCATAATTTTACTTTTGTGATTCAACATATTTCTGGAACTGCTAACAAAGTTGTTGACGCTTTGAGCAAGAAATGTTTTCTTATGCAGGAATTTAGAGTTAAGACTTTGGGTTTTGATAACCTCAAAGAATTGTATCGGGATGATCCAGATTTCAAAGAGGCACATGAGGCGTTTGAGAATCCAATTCTCAGGGATAGAAGCCAATGGATAGAGTACATGATCCAGGATGGACTATTGTTTAGAGGCAATCAGCTATGTATTTCGAAATGCTCCATGAGGGAGAATCTGCTGAAGGCAAAGCACAACAGAGGATTGTTTGGACACTTCGGTCATGAAAAAATGTTCTCAAATTTGAATGGTTCATATTACTGGCCAGGGATGAGGACATATGTGAAGAAATTTGTGGACAGGTGTAGAATTTATCAGCACACAAAGGGAAAAAGGAAGAACGTAGGGTTATATCAACCATTACGCATACCCAAAAGGTCATGGTATGCAGTGAGAATGGATTTTATATTAGGATTCAATCTTTGTAGTGGTGGATAGATTTTCAAATATGGCACATTTCATACCATGCTAGAAAATCAGCGACGCAACTCATATTGCGAACCTGTTTTTCAAGAAAGTCGTCAGACTTCAAGGCTTGCCAAGGAGTATTGTTTTTTATCAAGATACCAAGTTCGTGGGACATTTCTAGAGGACCTTATGGAAGAAGCTAGGGACAAACTTTTCTTTTAGCTCAGCGTATCATCCTCAGATGGATGGACAGACAAAGGCCGTGAACATGAGCTTAGTGACTAAACACCATAGTCAATGGGATCACATTCTGCCACAGGCGGAATTCACTTACAATGATTCACTCAATAGAAGCATAGGGCAGAGTCCATTCCAAATTGTATATGGAATGAAGCCAAGGGGAGTCTCTAAATTGAAAGATTCAGAACAAGCTGAATTCAGGAGTGTTAGTGCAGAGGACTTTGCAGAAGGAATGAAAGAGCTTCACAATAGAATTAGGGAGCAGTTGCAGAATTCAAGTCAAGAGTACAAGCGTAGATCAGATCAACACAAGCGAGAACTTAAGTTTGAATTTGGTGATTTGATTCTTGCGCAATTGAGAAAGGAAAGGTTCCCAAGGGGAACGCATAAAAAGCTTAAAATGAAAATGACTAGACCGTGCAAGGTCATAAGGAAATTCGGGGAAAACGCATATGAGATTGAATTACCCGATGGGGTCGAAATCTCACCGATATTCAATGTCACGGATTTGTACCCTTACAGAGATGAAGAACTAGGAGTAGAAGATGAAGAAGAAAAGATTCAATGGACAAAACAAATGCCTGTAGCTAAAAAGCCACAGATGGAAAGCATAATTGACAAGAGGATCAACAGAAAGATGAGGAGAAAAGAGTATTTTAAATACTTGGTCAAGTGGAAAGGACATCCAGTTGAAGATGTCAGCTGGGAGAATGAAGAAGAAATTCAAATACATGGATAGAGCATGCAAGAGCTCATGAACAAGAGTTCATGAAAAATTTCAAGTGAGGGAGTATGATGCAGGAGCGTCGTGTTAGCCTATGGCTTACCTTTACCAATCACTAAGTCTAAATTGTCACCTATTTCCAGAGGTATCATAACAATCTACTTGATTTGAAAACAAGCATAGATCTGGTTCATGAAATGAGGGTTTTCATATCGATGTTATATTTAAAATCATTCTTGAACATTCCATTGTTAATCACTCGTTTCTATTCTACAATTTCCACTGTTTGAGTCAAGCCATGTGAATCCATTTCGAACATTTGTTATTTTGGGAGTTTTTATGTTTTTCTATGACATTCGATCTAAGGAGAAATTGAATCTATCTATATTTTAACTATTCAAAGGGTGGCCAACGATCATACTTGCCTATAGGAAGCTTGATTTTTCATATCTCTGCCACTTTCGTAGAAGCATATTTTCTGACCTCCTAACCATGTATATCTGCATAAATCTACACAAGAAACAAACATAGCCTTCAACTTCTTCAACCAAGCATATATCATGAAATTTTTTAGCTTCTCCACTGGCATATCCTAGCGATACCCATTTTCCATGACACCATAGGTATACGGTGAACCAAATCCACAGGAAAAATGTGTGAAGATGCACAGTGTGAAGAGTGGATCTCAGTAAAATTGTCAGTCAATCAACATCCAATAGAATAGCCATCAGTCTGACTGGAGGCACAATGTTTTTCTGGAGAAACTCACAGATTTGGAAGTATTAAACTAGCCAACACTGTAAAAATTGGTAAAAATTCATATGGAACATAAAGATATGTTGTAAATCCACATCAATCACATTAGCAAACTGCCAGGTATCTCTGATCTATAGTATTGGGAAATATTTTTTTGTTGTTGTTCATCTCTATTGTTTCTAGCTGCATGCGAGAGAATACAACTCAATAGCTCATTTTTGAGTGATCTAAAATTCTGAGTGAAGAAACGATTTCTGCGTTTTCCTGCACGCATTAATTAGACTTGGCAAAGTCTGCAAATCTTTGATCACGCCCTTGATAAATCTGCTCTTCAAATTGGTTGATTGTTGCTCACTATCATTGGAATTGGTTGGTAATTGACATTGTGTCCAACTTCGTAAGTCAGTTGCAAGCCTATGTTATCAATGGGCAGTTGAGTGCCATCATATTTCTCAGCACTGGAGTCCATGCCCACTCTAATTTCCACCTTCGTTGTTAAAGGTGTTATACATCCCACATTTATCGGATCTAGTAACCGGTTTCCAATCAGAACTTTCTTTCTCTCCACTGACATAACTGAGCATCAAGTTTTCTAGCCTCTTCTCTGAGTAATTGAACTGAATCGACATTCACTTGCTAGGGCACGCAAAATTTCCAGGGTTTTGCACTGCAAAATCATGACAAGAGCTCACACGGTGGATGTTTTTGTTTGCAACGATTTATGAATTGGTCCATTAGCTTTTACCAATTCTTAGAGCACATGAAACACCTTTGCAAATAGGAAAATCATGGTTCCATTACACACAGACCAAACCACACTCAGATCCGATCTACTTGCGTTTTCTCAACAAAGCAAATAGTGGGTAGAGGTTTGTCTTTGCATCGTTTTTTTGTTGCATACATTTGAAGGTTTTCTCACACAGAGAAGGGCATCTTTGCTGAAGGGATATTCCAACCCTTGCATAGTAGAAGAAGTAGAATCAGATTGTGAGTAAATCGCTTATATGTAGATAGAGGCATTGTTTACATGACCTCAAGTTTATCAGATCGGGTGATATGGTGTTCATTCATCCCTCGTGCGAGCACTTGTCCAGGATATTGTGCGCATGATCTACACCTCAATAACCAACATCCTGTCACTCCAAGATTCTTTCCACCAATACGATTGATTGTGAAGTGTTTAAAAAGGACAACCATAGTGATTGAAGCAAAGAGAATAAGCATAGATTACAGATTGTTCAGGTTGAAAGTCTCACCATTCAAATTGGGAAATGCGAAATAGTGTTTCTTCATGTTTGACTTTTCTAGTTCAAGGGGTAGGTTTGAAAGAATTTTGAAGCAGCAGGGCTATTGCACTCAAGTTTAAAGTTTGTAAAATGAGTGATATAGTTAATGCCTTGTGAAATATTTTTGTAAAGCCTTGAATGGCCATGACTAAAAATGAGTTCATTCTAAATTCTCATTAGTCACAAGAATTGTTTGTTGCACTCTTGAAAAGTGACTTATAAAAACCTTAATAAAAAATATTTTTTGGTGGTGGATCTCATCCTAGACCTGTCCTGAAATTGAATAAGGGGGTCTAAGGACAGTTGTCCTTGTGTGCGATTGTTCATATTTCCTTTTATTCTTAGGTTGTTTAGTGTGACTCAAGCACAATCAAGAACAAGTAATCACACCTCTGTAAAGAATGTTTCAAGCATTCAAGTTTTCGACCAACATTCAACGACATCATCAACATTTCACATCAGCAATGGACAAATCAAAGTATTCAAACTCAACACACCATGGAGAATTTGAAATTCAATTGTAACTTGCAAACAATATTTGTTGTACTATTACTTGATCAAGTTCATTTGTACTTACAATAATGCCTTTGTAATTTTACTTGTATTTTTGAAATCAAGTTGAGTTGAATTGAATTTTTCATAAGGTGCATTCTCGTTTGAGCCTGACACCCAAGATTCATTGTAATTTTTGAGTCGAAATTAATAAGGTTGAGTAGTTTAAACTCAATCAATCATTGTAAAATCACAAGTTTGGGTGAATTTTCGGTAGTATCCGACACCCTCAACTTCTTGGAAGAAAGCAAGTGAAGTTCAAGTGAGCGAGTAGCAGCGAGCATGAATTTCAAGCAAGAAATTCAAGTGAGCGAGTTGGAAGCAATCCTTATTTTGTTGAGTCAAATTGTAATCAGGATCTACCTGCACAAGGAGACCTCCTTTAGTGTTTTGAAATGGCTCAAAATCTAGAATTATTAGAGTTACTGAACACTCTAATAAACAATGTTGAAGACAATATAGTCATACTTAACAAAGAAACTCTTCAATCAATGCTAAATTGTTTGCAAGTGACGCAAGATAAAGTTATACTTCTTCAATCTCAATCCCAACTATTGAATGATGAGTTGATATATCTCAAAAATCATCATCCAGTGAAGTGTTCTGAACTAGTTTTTGTTCAACACAGCCCTCTCTATGATGATAATGATGATGATGACGGTGATGATGATGATGATGATGATTTCTTTAATCAACATTCAGTAAGGGAACAACACAATGAGACAAATTCAGAATCAGTTTCAGATGAAGTTGAATCTATTGATGAACCTACATTTCAAGAGTTTTCTTTTGACTTCAATGAAGAAAACCTTTCAATGCTGCAACAACATGCAATAAATCCACTTCCACAAATTTCAAAACAATAGGTTCAAAATACTCTTTCCAAGCCCATCATCAGACCTTGGGAAGAAATCATCTACAACAAGAATAGAACAGGACTTGGATATGACAAGGAAGTTACCTTTCATATTTTCGATTATTCCAGACCAATCAAGTTCCATAGTGTTGGATTCCTTCAAGAAGCTTCAACTTCACCTGTTCAAGTTCAACATCAGAATGATAAGTGCCAATATTGTAATCGAGTTGGTCACAAGGAGAATCAGTGTTTTGATCTCCATCCTTGCCAGCATTGTGGAAATCATAACCATTCTTTAGACAAATGTTCAACATTGAAGAAACCTGCAAGATTGAAAATTCACTATGAGTGGATTGATCCTTAGCAGTGGTCATCAACAACCAATAGATTATATAAGTCTTACCTAAGAATTAAATCTCGATTAAAGACCAATCTTGTAGCACATAACATTTTGGTACCTCACATTAGTGGTCCCCTTATGGCGTAGCTTTCAAGCATGACTCTCATGGGATGAAATAACATGTGGTTTTTCTGCATGCCCATTTTGTGTTGTACTCAAATGGAACAAGTATGGTACTCTCTTGAGCCTAGAATGGGGGAGTAAAATGATGTAACTCTCATGCACCTCAAAGGGGGCGAGTTAAAAATTCCAGTGACAATGGTTCATGAAACCACTTTTGGTCTCTCCTTTCAGCTGACAAAGGGGGGAATTGATGATGGAATTGAATATGGTTGTTAGGCAGAAAGTTTCGACAACAACAAACATCAAGTATGTCAGATGGGCATGAAATTCGCCAAATGGTCAACTATGGTCTGTAGATTACAGACTTTAACAAAATTATGGTTCAATAAGTTTAAGTTGAATCATACATAAATTGTATGTGAATTTTGATTTTGAGAGCAATAATGTGGATGTTTGGTTCACATAAATGGTCATTTGACCTAGCAGAGGACAAGAGGATCCTTTTTCATTACAGCTTGGCATTTGATTGAGTTGTCAGGCATTTTCAGGGATGTGTCAGACTAGAAGTTGATTCACCTCTCTTGGTTCGCTCTCATCAGATTGAAGTTTACATTAAGTGAACAAATTGCATGTATCCTAGCTCACATGATTACATAGTGTTTCCAGAGATGGAAGACTTTGAAAAGATTATGGTTCAATGACTTGCAATTGAATCATACACATTATACATTGGGATGTTGTTGAACACCTAAAAGTGTCAAGATTGGTTAGTGGTTATCCAAAAACCATTAGATACATGGTATCAATTGGTTAGTGGTCATCCCAAACCACATATTCAAAGATCGCTTTTAGTGATACACTGATAGTAGAGTGGTGATACTACATGTTCACCAATTAGCAGAAGACATCAGATTCTTCTAGCTAAAATACCTGTCAAAATGATCAAATTGTCAAGCAATCAGGGAATGTTTAGATATTGCAGTTGTTGACTTCCATATCTCAGCTCTCTTCCAATTCATTTCAAATGAACAAGTTCAACATCCAGATTGGTGGTTTTTCAGGCAGTTCTTCATTGAGTCTCAGCTCAGGAGTTTCAATATGAAGACTTGGAATTGATACCAGTTTATGCTTTATTGATGGTATTATTGATCGGACTTGTGATTGAGGGGGGGATTGTTAGTCTATGGCTTACTGTTACCAATCACTAAGTCTAAATTGTCACCTATATTTGTATTATTCATTTAGGATATTAGTAATATATCCTCAAGTGATGACTAATGATTTAGTTAAGATTTCCTAGTCTAGTAATCATGCATGATTTTAGGATCTAGAGAAAATATCTCTATGAGGTGGCATCACCCATTGTACTATAAATATGTACCATTGGTGTGAATACATTGTGTGTAGTCTAGTAATCCTTTTCCGTCATGTTGTTGTTCTTGTCTATATTTTGTCACGTTGTATAAAGCCTAAGTGTGTGCCTAAAACCAAGGAGACATCTAGATGCGCAGATGCAATTAAATACGTTTTTGTGGAAACTTTGTGAATTTCAAAGTCTGAAACATTTATGTAATGGGCAGGAGGAAAGTGCAGTCGCATTTATAACTTGAAGATCCAAACTGATTTTGGAGCGTATGTTCCTATCTACGGATGTAATAGGAATTTAAGTCTATTTAATGCAAGTAGGTAGATTTAATTTAATAGATTAGATAGTTTAGGATCTTAAGAAGGAAAACAAATGATAGACACCCTCACCTTATATCTTGAAAATAACTTGTTATTATTCAGAATTTTGTAAGTTGTAGAGCTGCAGAGGAGAACAAATAATTTTATGCATTCTAGCTATTGTTATTTACCATGTATAGGAGCACTAGAATTAATAGAAGAAATACTTGATTCCAAATCTATGTGTTTGTTATGGTTGTTGGAACGACCTATTAAATGGTATGTTATAGGTTTGTTTGCATTCTCTGTATGCATTTTATTTCAATGCTATGTGTGTCTGTAGGCTCTAGAATTCTATGTTGAATATTTGAATTCTAGACAAAGGGGAGAATGAGTTTCAGTTGCTTATCTTTCTAAGAACTCCTATAAAGAGTGAAGTGGAGGGTCCGCAAGGAGTGCATTGACCATATTCTGAAATTCATCTCAGAACTCTCAGAGGAGATTCAAAGTGTAAGTGCTAGCAAGGCATAAAGTTGTGCAAGGTGTGCGCAAGTTGAGTGAAGAAGGCTGAAGGACTACTACTACAAAGAGTGCACAAAGTTAGAAGGTCCAAATAACCAGAGGTTATTTGAAATTTTCTACAAGGAGTGCACTCAGAGACCCTTTTGGAAGCCTTGGATTCGCAAGCGAAATTTCAGAAGGGATAGAACCTTTGAAGTGTTCAAAGGACGACGGAGGTCAAAATCATCTTGCGAGAGTTAAGTTCAATAGGGAGGACTCCACGTCATTTGGAAAGAAGTCCTCGTGGAGTTGAAAACAGATGGTGGAATCGCTTCAAGGAGAAGTTCTGAAGTTTCGTGGACCATTGGATTTGATAAACCAACAGAGGGATTAAGACTTAGTGTCTTTCAACACCCATAAGCTCAAGAGGAGTGGTGACCGTTAGATCCAGATCAACGAAGACCATTGATCTCGTATGTGAATTCGTGTATCAGAGTTCGGGGAATGGAGTGACCAATGGTTTGGGTCGAGTGTTGTAGATTTCCAATTGGAAAAATACCGATACAATGAGGGATGTTCAATCGAGGGAGGCACACAACCATCGATATCATCGAAGGCACGATTTCAGAGTTAGGGATTTTTAGAGGGAGAGGAACGACAGTTTGTTGTTCTCTCAAGTTGTGAAAGCCGAAGACTCATGCGAATAGGTGGCAAGGACCCACTCTGTAAGCAGAGTAAACAGAGGTGATAGGTGGCATGCGCCCGTCGCTTTGGGTGGAGTCAACCTTCGTTGACATATAGTGTTTTGGGGATTCACAAGGGAAGAGCACAAGAGTTTTGCACTCCAACTCCCGAAGTCGTGAGTTGCGAAAGGTGCTTGTGTTAAGGCTTGGTTGTGGTCATATTGGAAAAGGGGATGAAGAGGGGGATTACACCTTAAGCCCATTCACAATTTCACATTTAGGCTATTGCCAAGGGCTGTGGAATTGTATTTGAAGTGCCCAAATCGCGAGACCTGAAATCCTTTGCGGGTTTAAACAAGGAGTTCAGTTAACCCTTGTCGTGGTTTAGAGAAGATCATGCACGGATCTCGGCCTGAAGGCATAAGGTTTGCACCATGGTTGGAAGAAGGTCATTCAGAATGATGACCCAAACATCAGATTGGTATGTGTTATAGTTAGTAAATATTTGAAGCATTTTAGGATAGTTTACTTCTAATTATAGATTTAGATACATATCATTGTATCTATAGAAATAATTGAGTTGTTATTTTCATTAATTGTCGTTTGGAGATATGTTATATAAATCTCTAGTAAATATGAGACTTTATTCCACAAGTTTAAATTTGGATGGGTTGAATCATGTATGTGTTTTCTAATATCCACAGATGAGAACTTTAGTTGTCCAATCTCCAATCTTTTGAAGAAGATCAAAAACATTTATAATTTTGTATAAATGTGAACACATTGAATCATAGATATAGTTCTTAGTTGTGTGGTTCACATATCCCTATTCCATCTCCTACTACTTGAGAATGGTTGTCTCAATTCTCATTGGGAGGGTTTGAAGAGGGTGGGAGTTCAAAGGTATAATTGCATGTGTTAAAATCATTTAAATTTATTGTGTTAGAATCATTTAAATTTAATGTGTTAAAATCATTTAAATTTAATTTTCAAATTTGAAATGTGTTATACAGGGTAATGTGGAGAAGAGAGTACTTCAGAGTGTGCTTGGGAGGGAGATTGAGATTGAGGAGGAAGTAGAGGAAGCACCAATACTTGGGAATGATGTGTCCATTCATGATGATTTATAAATGTATGTTCATTGCACATTAGTGATTTTTAATTTTCTTTTATGTTGGGGTTTTATATAAAAGTTTTCAAGCTTATGTTGAATAAGCTTATATTTTTTACTTTTATCAAATTTTTGTTTTCTCAAATTTTTAGTTTATCCTTTCCTATTCAACGATTTGATCAATTATTTTGAAATATATAGAACCCCTATATAAGATTATCGTTGTCTTAAATGGTACATTCAAACTTATTTAAGTTTAGATCATGATGAAGATCTAATTTTGAACTTGAACATTTGATTATTTGAGAATAGACTCTATCCCACATCAGAAAAGGGGAAGTTTCTAAATTTTCTTCGATTGTATTCCTTGCCTTCTTGTCCAAGAATGACGTAGTATGGACATTTGTGTCTTCTACATACAACGAAGTGAATTTCTTCTTGCGAGGGTATTGTCAAACTCTTAACTAAATTGGTTACTAACCACAAAAACCAACATTCAAGTAGATTTACAAATAAGCTATGCATATGTATATGTGAGCTAGCTCACACATATTGTATATGTGAGATAGCTCACAAATAGTTCCAAAGAGCATTTGATTATATGTAATATGAATACATCTCAAAGATGAAATATTTAAATGGTTTTTGAAGAATGACTTAATATATGTGCATATTTGTGTTTTCTTCATGTACATGAAAGATTATATGAGAACATTTTTTCCACCGCAAATAGATGAGACATGTATTTTCCAGAAGAATGGTTTTTAAAATGGATATTTGTGAAATTTCATAGATATAAGTAATTTATTGGAAGAATGGTTTAATATGGAGATTTATGAGTCCTTTATTTTGAAAGGGAATTATGTAATTTGATTATATCACCACTGCAGAAGGGGGAGAAGTATTTTACTGCTGAGGAGATTAGTACTTTACTGCTGAGTAAATAATATCAAATAAGATCACCTGGGATGAGAATTTCACTTGAAGGATTTGAGACTTTATCCACAAGGAGATAAGTATTTCATTGGAAGAATGATTTAATATGGAGATTTGTGAACTTTCTTCATACATAATTCTAAATTTATTTTCATATTATTATCTAACTTAGAACAATTTTTTTTTACCAAGAACACAAATTTTCTCTTTAAATTTTTTTAAGATTTTAGATAAGATTTTACAAATTGTTTAAATCATGCATGCTTAATGTGGAGAGTAACTACTTGGAAGTTTTGGAACTTTGGGAGGGAAAATCTTAAATCTTTTAAATTGTGGTTGGGTATGTTATTATTTCTTATTGTTTATTTAATATTTAGTTAAAGTGAATATGCTAATATGTGATTTTTTTTTTTTATTATTGTTTTTTATTGTTACAGTCTAAATTATGTTTGGTGGAAAATATGTTTATATTATATTTGGTAGAAAGGAGTATGTTGAAGGATGAGACTTAACTCTTTTGGTATGTATGTCAATTTTTCTTTAATCACAACTTGTTGTATTTATCTAAATCTAAAATAGTACACGTGTACATTTTATTTTAAATTTGTACATAAATTTTATTGTAAATTTTTAATTTTTGAACTCTGTTTTATTTTGCATGTTTGAATTGTAAATTTTTAATTTCTGATTTCTGTTTTTTTTTTTTGCAAGTTTGAATTGCAGGTATAAAGTGATGTATCTTAAAGTGATGGCTTAGGGTACAAAATTTTGGAGTTAAATGTCTTAGTTTTTGTTTTCATCGATGTGGAACATATGTATTTGGTTGTGTAACTATTCAAACTTTGAATATATATATATATATATATAT
>ML799511.1:6193-21080 GCA_009831015.1 Picea engelmannii | reverse complement strand
TTTTGATACATATACTAATTAAAAATTTATTAATTAAAAAAAAGGGGGAAAACAGTAAATTTCTACACTTTCCAATTTGAGTTTTAAATGAAAAGGGAAAGAGGGAAATTTAAAAGGATTAGGAAACTAAGGGAAAAGGGGGAAACATAAAGAGAAAAGGGAAACATAAGGAAAAAGCAGAATGTCTAACTTGGCAATGAATCTTGCCTTTAAGAACTTTCTAAATTGAGCTCAACTAGTAAATTACTAAGGTGCTAAGTCACTAAATTTTGATGGAATATGGGGACACCTAGGAGCAATTCTAGGAATGCTTTTAGGTGGGTGAGGGAAATAGGAGTAATTAATTAATTAAATTAATTAATTTATGATGCAATGAAGGGGATGGGTGACACATGTACGGAGAGGATTTTTATGAATTAAATTATTGAACAATAAATTAAATGGAAATTTGGGAAAGTAAATGACTTAGAAACTCTATATAAAGGAGGCAGGAGGAGGATGATGGATCTCTTCTGTTATGTGTAACGTTAGGTTGCAGAATTTTAGACTTGACTGACTTAGCTTGTGGGAGTTGAGACACCCAGCTCGGTGAGGACTGGTAGCTCGGCCTTGCGAGACGATATGGGAGCTAGTTATTCTCTGGTTTAGTGTGCGTGGTCTGTTTGTGGCTCGGGGGGCTAAGGGGGAAGAATATTACCCCTAGTGTTGACTAGGAGGTACTAGTGAAGTCTCATTGGTCAGCAAGAGGGAGCTGCATGGAGCGCGCAGGACAACGACTCAGAGTGGACAACTTGGGCTATAGTACGCTTACTTGATTCTGCATGGTAGATTATTATTATATCTTACGCTTTCATTTTTGTATTTTTAATTGGGTAAAGAAAATGTTTGACTCAACATTTCAACCGAGAACTTAAATCTCCCCATAGCCTTAAGCTCGCTGCTTGACTTGATTCCCTTGGAATTTGATCCCCGCATGTTGTGACGGTCCTTTGGTTTTGTTGATTGTTGTGAAGAGTTGTGATTTTTACTTCGTCCTCATCCATAGTTCATCAGTCCACGCCTGAATAGTCGGTTAGGAGCCGAATCGATGATCGTCACTTCGATGCATAACGATCTATAGATTCTAATGCCTTTCTTTTCTTTGTGTAGATGATGAGCAAAGGATGTGTTTTCCCAGTTGTTTACCCCTTATTATCTCTGTGTTTGATCTCTGCCTTGATTTGGTCTCTCCATGTTATATCACCTCTGCATCTTAATCATTCTTGGCATCTGAAAACCGTGCTTAGTATTCTCTGCATTTCGACACCCTCGACCATAATTTTTAACTCTGCGTTTTTATATATTGAATGCATTTCCATTGATGGATATATTGCTTTGTGATTTCATATATTGAATGTGTTTACATTGTTGGATATATTTCTCTACGTTTTTTATATTGAATGTGTTTTCATTGCTGGATATATTGTTACTTGGCGATTTTCCATTATCAAGACTGCAATTGTTGCTTGTTAAGACTTTGATTTTGCCACTTGTTAAGACCACGATTTTTCCATTTTCAAGACTGCAATTGTTTCTTGTTAAGACTACGATTTTTCCACTTGTTAAGACTGTGATTTTTCCTATGTCAAGACTGCAATCATTTCTTGTTAAGATTGTGATTTTTCCACTTGTTAAGATGATGATTTTTCCAATTGTTTACCTGGAAATTTTCCCCTCTGCTTGGACTGCATTTTATTTACCCTCTAATCTTTAGAAATGCATTTTGTTTTCAACTATTCGATTGCCATTTTCTTTTTCTTTTCATCGATTTAAAGGGCGAAGTTATGCCCTGTGTTTTTCTTACACCTGGCTGGTGTTTCTTTCTCTGCAAAATTTTATTACATATGAAGTGCATTGCAGTGGTTGGGACAATTCATAAAGATATCGACAACAATCCATAAGAATATCATAATAATATGAATAATAATTATATCTGGTTAATACATGTCTCATGATACAATGGCTATACTAATTGTATCTAGTTAATAAATGTCTCATGATGTAGTGGTTGTGGCTACACACTCCAAATTAATTGATTTCTTTGAAATGCATTGCAGTGGTTGCGATAGTCCATAAGGATATCAATAATAGTCTGTTAGTAGGTGAATATAACCCCGTTTTAGGTAGTCGTAACCCCTAAATGAATGACCTAGCTACTCACACGGTTCAAAACATATTACAGTTGGATGTCTCCTCGTACACATAAACAAATGTGGTGAAATCGATTTCATTTATAACAAGGATACCTCCTTAATCCATGAAACTATCAATTTACAAAATTGGAACCCCTAAATTACATTGTTGAATCTCATTTTACAATGATTCCATCATTTACTTGCATTTTCAGGGTTTCTTGTACCTGCATTTTCTATGTTTTATATAGAAAACTCTTATAGCTTATACACAACGAACTCTTATAGCAAGTTATGATGGAATTCACTGTAGTTTTGAGTGTAACTTTCCCTTTGATTTATAATTAAACAACAATGTATTTACTCAACATTTTCAGTAATTCTTGCATGGCAATTTATTAATGTTGCAGCGAATTATTTAATTATAGTAAGCCTAACTGTATGATTGTGTTAGGGGCAGTGAAACTTAATTGTATGATGGGATTTAATTCGCAACAATTTACATTTTAATGGCAAGTGTGTGTACCTTTAATAGCTGACTGTGTGCACATTTATTAACAATTTAATAGCTGGCAAGTGTAAAGGGATGGGGTTATTACACAACAAATTTATTATCAATTTAATAGCTGGCAGGTGTAAAGGGATGGCGTTATTGCACAACACATGTATTAGCAATTTAATAGCTGGTAGGTATAAAGGGATGATGTTATTACACAACAAATTTATTAGCATTTTTATAGACAACCTCTTCATTTGAATAGGCAGCTTTAATTCCTTTAAGTCCTTTAACAGACAACGATCGTGACAACCAAAATTAACAACCAACTTGGAATAGACAGCCTTTAAATTGACTAGACAACCTTTAATTTAAATTAGACCAAACTTGTCATTTAGTTTTAATATTAATCAAACTAGACTGTCAAATTAGATTGTAATTATAGTTTATAGTTTTAGTATTGATTAAATTAGATTTGTCAAGTTAGATTGTAATTATTGATAAATTGTAATTAAGACTTGCTAAATTTGATTGTATTAAATGTTAAATTTGATTGTAAATTAATGACTAATTTGTAATTTAGACTTACTAATTTAGATTGTAATTAATGTTAAATAGATGGTAATTATTGACTAATTTAGACTTGATTAATGGTTGGGTTGTTGACGAAGTTGTGTATTATCTTGCACTTTTCCTTGATTGAAGTCACCTTGCTTCTTGTCGACCTGTTTCTTAGGGTGTGGGGGTAGACCTCTTGTTAGTAGCTCGGCTCCTAGCGAGTTGGTTTTAGCTAGAGTCCTTGGTCTAGATAGGTTATGTAGCGCCAAGGTTATCATCACGCCTATCGCCTGGGGACAGCATGAATCTCGACGAGGGGATCATTGCATGCCCTATTGGATAGAGGCAATTGATAACTTGGCTGGGATCCGTACTTCCCATTGTGGGTTTTGTTGATCTTATAAGTTCATTACTGGCACTTGGGTTGCAACACCTTCATGCATTCGCTGCACACCATCGATATTCTAGTTAACTGGTCATTGAGGCCATTGTGTCAGGATGGGGGTGTTGTCCCTTAGCTGGTAGGCGTGCTCATGTTGTGTCGAGCAGGTAGTCATTTCTCCTCGTTGTTTTATGCATGTTTCACCCAGTTGCTCTTGTGCCAGTGCGTGGAGTCATAGTGGTTTGTTGTCTGTTTTGCAGGGGGGTGCTCACCGTCAGATGTGTGGCTTAGCAGTAATCGTTGTTGTCATCCTGTTTTACTAAAAATAAAAAAATAAAAAAAATTGCACCTTCTCCTTCGCTTATAGTCGTAATGAAGGGGGTCGTTACAAAACCATGAAAACACAATAATAACCACAACGGAAACCACTGGTAAATCAGGATTCGTTGAAAACACATGTAATTCGTGGTTCAATAAGGAGCTGTGAAAATGTGGTTCATAAAAACACAGGTATGAAAAAAAACACAACTAATTGGTAGGGATGATCCATCAAAGTGCAGATATTATAAAAGAGAGAGATTATCAATATATAAAGCATTTCCAAGGTAAATTGTTATTGACAATTACACAGGCGAACTAATCAATTTATGTGTAGCAATAAAACTTGCGGGAGGTGGGCCAAAGGCCACATCCATTTCTTCAAGGGTAAAGATTCAATTTATTCGAAAACAAACAGAATGGGACGAAGGAAACATGAAACCTAGAGGACCGACATAAATTTGAGTTTAGAATATAACGGTAATTTCAAGACTTAGACCCAACAATAACATGATTGCATCATAACAACGTCACCAACAAGACTAGCAAGTGGAGTGAGAGCATAGCAAGGGAGACGAATGCAGTGACAGGAAACAATGAGCCATTAACTCATCAAGAGCATGCCGTCGTGAGTCCCAAAAACGTGAACCATAATATTTCCCCTGAACTTAATTCTTTTTCCAGATAAATAATTACTCTACCAGTGAATAATGACCAAATATGATGGCATTTAGGCTATATTTTGAATAAAATAAGAAAGGAAAGGATTCGATGCCCACGTCAGAATTGCATCCACAAACCATTAAGTACCATCATAAAAATCATACGAGCAGAGGTAAGTTGTTTAAACGCAAAGATTTACTGAAATTGATATGATTGGAATGCTTAGATGAGTTGACCGCAGGTGTAAATTGGACACAGATATCAGTTTGTTAAGGTGCAGAGACAAAAACACAGAGGTAAATAAAAAGACCAAGATAAAAGCATAGAGATAATCATTCAAGTGAAACGCAGAAGAAATCAACTACAAGGAAATGAAAATGTAATCAATCACCAGAAGACGCAGAGAATTGGCATACAAGACTCATAGGTTCATCAAAGTTTAAGTAATTAAAAACAAAGAGAAAATCAGAGATGTAGTAAATCAAAATGTGGAGATACTCTTTCGCAAGAAGGCGCAAAGACTAATCATTCAACCATGAATCAATCAAACCTAGATTTAAGTAAGGGATAGATAGTTGGACAAAAATTATCCTTCGCTCATCATCCATGCACAAAAAAGTAGGGCACTAGAATCTATAGGTCTTTAAAAACCAAAGTAACAACCGTCGATTCGGCTACTAAACGACTGCTCAGGCATGGACTAATGACTGAAAGGATAAGGGAAAAACACAAATTCTTCATAATAATCAATAAAAAAAAAACAGAACAACTAAATAAATCGGGGTTTGGTTTGCCAAGGAAATCAATTCAGAATGCAGGGAGCGTAAGACTAGGATGACTTTAAGTTCCTTGAATAAAACACTGAGTAAAACACATTTCCTTACACAATGGAGGTACAGTAATGAAAGCACAAGAAAAACATTAATCTACCATTAAAAAATAAATGCATGTGTACCGTAGCCCAATGCGACAACTCCAAGTCGTTGTCCCACATGCGCTCCATCCATCTCTTGCTTTCCGACCAATGTGACCTCACTGATACCTCCTAGCCAATGCTAGGCGTACTCTTATTCCCCCTGAGCCCCCCGAGTTGCAAAGGGGCCACATACATTATACGAGAGAACAACTAGCACCCAGCTCACCTTGCAAGGTCGAGCTACTAGTTGTCACTTGAGCTGGGTATCCCAACTCCCATAAGATAAGTCAGTCAAGACAAAAAATCAGCAGCGTAACATTACACATAAATATCAGATCCATACTCCTCCTCCATCCTTTTTATAGATTCTTTAAGTGATTTCTTTTCCAAATTCCCATTTAATTTTTTTTTCATTAATTTAATAAAAAAAAACCTCCCCCGTACACATGTCACCCATCCCCCTAGTTTCACCATAAATTAATTTCATTATTTATTTAATTATTCCTATTTCTCTCACCCACCAAAAAACATTTCTAAAAATGCTCCTTGGTGTCCCAATATTCCCTTACACATTTTAAATGACTTATGCCTTTACTAAATTCCCAGTTGAGTTCATAATTAGAAAGTTCTTAAAGACAAGATTCCTTACTATGTCAGACATTCGACTTTTTTCTTATGTTTCCATTTTTCTTTATGTTTCCCCTTTTTTCCTTAGTTTCCTATTCTTTTAAGTTTCCCTCTTTTCGCTTTTTAACTAAAACTCAAATTAGCAAGTGTAGAAAAAACACCTTTTACCCCTTTTTCTTTTTAATTAATAAATTTCAATTAGCATATGTAGAAAAAACAATCACTTCCATTTTAAAATTTTAATCCCCCATTGTAATTTGATTTTAATAATTTAATTGAATTTCTTACCCCCTTTTTGTTACAGGTTTAATTATGATTATTATTTTTTGACCACATGTATTACTTAGACCTAAATTTTAGTTTCACTAGGCTCGATGATATTTTTTATTAGAGATTTTTTTTTTTAAATCTTACTTATCACGTCATTCGTTTTAAGGCCGACTAGGTTTATTCACTTACCTATTGAAATCACGATGTGCCATTCAGGACGCACTAGGTTCTCCAAGGGTGCCACTCACCTTCTTCCATTTTCCTTGTGTGACATTCCCTTTAGGACGCACTACGTGCTCTAAGGGTGTTACTCGCCTCTTCCATTTCGTTGCACGACATGCCCTTCAGGACGCACTACGTATTGCAAGGGTGCCACTCGTCTCTTGGCTGACTTGGCAGACATAAAAAACCCCTAGAGTCAATCCTTTGCTAGGTGCTTTTGTGGGAGACTAAGGGCCTCTAAGGAATAAGGCCCCTGACTTATTGCGCGCTCCTTAGAATCATCGTGAGCGACTGTCACAATCTGCCCTCATGGCATCGTGGGTCTTCTCAAGTAGGTAATTGTTAACCTATAGTTCGAGCCATGACGAGAGTGCTAGTAGGTTGTGGTAGGGATGATTTCCACACTTCTCCCTCAAAGTCTCTCGTTGTCATGTGTGACCCCTCTACTCCACATGTGAGTCTGGTCGACAAGTTATGGTCAGCTTGCATCATCAATGAATCATGTCAGTAATAATAATCAATCATCATAACCATCATAACATCTAATTAGATGTACATATGTCACATCAATAACATTCAAACCCAACAGTCCACTCCTTGACTCGATCTGGAGTCCAAGGGGTTTCATCGATGCTTCAGCATCCTTAATGTCCAAAGTCCTGCACACTCAGGAGAACCCACTCAATAGCACATGTCTATGAATACAACAAATTAACATATCATCAATCCATAATGTCTCATAATCATAATCAAAAGACCAAAATATAACAATCTGGATCACTTGCAAGCAAGTGTCCTCAGAGAATAAGTTCGCTCAGTGCGTGCAAGAGAGGGATGTTAAATTATGTTACAGGTTATCAAAATTCAACATAATCATGTGTATGAAAGGACTAAGAAAATTAGTGTAACAGTGGGTTAGAATACGTAGAAAGAAAGAATCACTTGAACAAATGGAATAATGAAGAAATCCACTCTAAATATTAAAAAGTAAGAGAGACACGGTCTCACATTTACATCAACATTTTAATGAAAGGTTTTCTCATATGAACAATGTAATGTACCCCATTTTAGCAAAATAATTTTTTTTTCCAGAGGGACATTAAATATTCTTTCTATTTAGACAACACATTCTGAAGGGCTTATAGTAAATATAGGCAGATGATGTTGTTAACTTCTGAGAGGTTCATATTTTCTAGTTGTTAAAACGATGAACTCACATCTCAAAGGATTTCTTAGTCTGTCTTACCTCATACTGCACGGGATTTCTATACCAAAGAGCAAGGGGTGATTTTGTTGTATCCTCACCTCTCGCACATAAGCACATCTATTTAGCTCCCCTTTTATACCTTAAACATTGTCCTTTTTTCACTTACAAATCCTACTAGTATTATAATACTATAGTATATGTATTTATTTCATCCATAGGATCGTTATTCTTATACTCGTTCCTAAGCCTTGATCTCTATGTCAGCACACAAGGTCAGACCCTTTTGACAATACGAAAATAAGCCTACCTACACAAATGAAATTTTTTTATACATAAAGGATCGAACGCATATATTCATAACTGAAACGAAATAAAGGCCCAACATGATGATCATGTGTTATTTTATTTTAAATGGTCGAACCAAGGTCTTATGATCCCTGGTCATGTTTAACTTTCAATCACTCTTATCATAGTTGTCTTTTTCAAAAGAACTCAATGATAACGAACTGTTAGTTCTGCCCTAACTGAACGATAAACTAAATTGTGCCTCAAAGGATTAGTCCTCTCTCTATCGCATTAATTCGATATGAATTCGAAAGGTTTTTTGTCAACTATGAATACTGTGAAGAGAAATAGTGGAAGTACGAGGACTGCATCTGACCATGTGACTGAACGAATGTGGCACGATTGTATTCAAAAGGTTTTGTGTCAATATGAAATTAAACACCACTGTCCAATCCATTAATCCATTAATGGAGAACCTGAGGGGGATAGTTATGAGGTTGTCACTAGACACCGTGTCCAATACAATCGTGCCACATTCGTTCAGTCACATGGTTAGATGCAGTCCTCGTACTTTCACTATTACTCTGCACAGTAAGGGTTTTCCCTGAGTTATTGCGAGTCTTCTGCTTGTTGCCTCATTGTTATTCTACGTTTTCCTCAGCGAGGGAGGCCGGTGACCTGGAGATCTTTACCTGGGGAAATACAGAAGGTTATACAACCACCTGGTAAGTCCATGACATGCTTATACTATATGTAGTGTAGTGTAATTTATGAAGTTTTAGTCGTCTCTGTAATTATTAATATCACAGTATTCTAGCGAGGAGTTTCCTACTCCTCCTTCGTTAGTCTTTAACTATTTGGAGTATTTCTCTTTGGTCATGGTTGGTACATACGTTTTATTCAGGGTTGACAACTTGCATCTTGGCTCTTCCGTGAGGAAGTTATTTCCATTCTACAATGACCATTAATCTAGAAGACTTCTACACAGACTGCTTTCCGTCTGGAACAAAAAATAGTCTTGTATGTTCTAGGGTTCTGTTAACAACAAATACGCTCAGATATTTTCTTTGCTGAGTAACTTAGTATTTTATTTGGGAGTTGTTCGCGGTGTTTTGTTGCTAAAACCCAGTGAATTAAACCCTAGTGGAGAAACCAATGTCGAGAGACTTCCGTTAGGGCAAAGTCTCGACTCTCATTATTTGAACTTGCTCCTTAACTGTGGCGACCCTTATCGTGTTCGCTGTAGAAAACAAGGGAGTTGGTATTCTTCCCTTGTTTACTCTATTCGGTTCATTAATTACATCTGTAACCTTTTGTTATCTTTGCCTATCGTGGAGACCTAGAATTCTTAGACTTAAAGGCGTGAAAGCCACATCCACCTTTCTGTAGTCGTAGTGAAGTTCTTTACTGATGTACAGGGAATTTTGCCTCGACTCAAAGTTTTTATCTGTTTAACCTAAACGCGCTTGTACATGCATAGATACGCGGTCTAAAACCCACTGAGGAGTATTATTCCAGGACTTAAGAACTCTCAAGGAAATGCGTTATTCTCTGTTCGGCAAACCGGTAGTAAATCCGTTATTTTCTTATTTCATTCTTGGTCAGTAACCTGTAGTTTACATTTTTTTAGTAATTGTGACGTCACAATCTCATGGCATAAATCGTGACTCGAAAGGTGTATGATCTTGTATGTGGAATATGGTTTAATTTATGCATTCTTAAATGGTTAAAAGGATTATGTTAGTTTCATATTGTTATTCCTTGTTAAAGATTTCGTTATCTTGCATCGTTGGCATGTAGCTTACATTTTATTACTATAGTAAGGGTGAAGTCTCATGGCTTTATTAGTGAAGTGTATCTGTATGATTTTATAGAGTACATTTCATTGTGCACATTCTTGATCATTTTAATTTTTAGAAGCTTATTTTTATTTCATTCCGGTATTTATGGTTAAGGAGTTGTTTATTGTGATCTAATGATGGGACCCTTGATTTTTTTTGCGAGGGTACCCATTAGATTGAACTTGGCCCACTTTTCACTTCCAATATGTAGGTGATTTTTTCAATTGCGCAAATGGAACAACAGATCCAAATCACGAGTTAAGAACCACAATTATAATATTTCTTTAGCATAACATTTATCTTGAATATTAATCTAATTTGTCATTCAAAATTCTGTTAAATTCTTTTTACTCATTAATGTCCTTGGTTTCTCACAAGACTGTTGATGTACGAAATCTCTCGATTCAGGGTCGCACCTTGTGCAAAAGGTACTCGGGTTCTGAATACAGCGCTTAAATAATTTCCAGGTTCTATTGTGTGAATTGATACTATGTTAGCATACAATTGTCATGAGTAGAAGAACTAGAATTCTATGGCAGTTGATTTAAATGTATCTTCACTTTTAAAGAAAATCCATAAGGGCCAAACCCTTGCCTCTGTATAATATAAATTAATAGGGTGTAATGAACATGATTACACCATCGTTCGTAAATTGTATAGTTGACTTTAAATGGCGAAAACTCTATCGGTCAATTCCTTGTTTCGGTATATTGGATATGTTATATATGGAATTCTAAAATGGATAGTAAATTTCGACTATCACCTAATATGCATGTGCATAACAATTTATATGGTTAGAGAAAGCATGTCTTTCAATACATTTAGTTTTCTCCTGTATTAATTTAAGTATTTAAGGGTTCTGAAAATTTGATACAGTCAACTACACACATATATATATTCTTATCTATAGTTACTTCCTATTGTATGTAACCACTTCAAATCGTAAGTGATATTCGTACAGCTTGAACATCCTAACTTATTAATTGATTTCAAACTGTGTATTTAGCCTATAATAATTATATGTATGTATAATCTAAACTTTCAAGTTTTTCCAGAAATTTCTTATTCACGTAGTATAATGAAACTGTAAAGAGTATACTATATTTCACTTCATTTCAGCTTCTATATAAATCAATAGACAATTCGTCTAGAATTAAAGAAATAACCTACAACGATACATCTGTACATATCTATATTGTTTAAATCCCAAATTTACTTTCAAAATTTCTTCGGCGTATTTTACAATCTAAAGTTTATTTACAAAAACTAAATATCCATATGTATATGTATTACGTATTTTGTAGGGATTCTCAGCACAGGGTTTGAAATGATATTCTATTTACCATAGATATATCTTCTAATATTTCCATAATTAAATTCCATACCCAGCCAAGATACAAAAATTTTTGTACAACGCCTAAGTTAATCTCTAAGGGTTTATCCTATAGTTCATCCCTTTTCAACAGACTTTGATAAAAAAAAAACAATTCGTCCTGATTTAAACAGATGCATTCTATCAATCAATAATTCAAATAAAATTTGACCAGAGAAGGAGTAGATAGACATATATGAATAATTTGTCGAACAAAAAATGGAACAGCCAAGTTCCTCCCAACCTTAGAACAGAACAACCAATTTACTTGTCCCGTTCACCCCCTAGCCTGATCATGAATCCATGAGGGCGAACTCCAGAACTCCTCCTAAACAATAGTCTTTTAGTTTCAGTAACTTCTCCTTTCCTCACACTCAAAAAACAATGTTCATAACAGCAAGAGATCATTATTTCCCAGCATACTAGGCAGTGTCGTGCGTCCCCCCATATGCTATATATCCAAAAACAATTGTGCCTAGGTCTTTTTCCCCTTGGGAATTTTCGCAGATTTCCAAATCTCTGATTTTGAGGGGCTTCCAATGGCCAAATTCTTGATTTTCCACTTGTCACATTCAGGCCTGAGGTAGTTCTAACATGTTCCCCTTTTATTGAGTCATGGCCAGTTGATTTTAACCTAGTTGTTCCATTTGTCCATCAATAATAAATACAAAATATTTTGTTTCATACAAGTGTCATAGTCAAATAGTTAGTTGGGTCAAATGAAATATCTTCCCAACAATCATAATCATCAATTACAATTAACTAAATTGGAAATTCCAAATTTCCATAAATGACAATAACTTTCCAATTTCGAATTTAGCAAAAACGAAAATAATTTCCTAAGAAATTTCGTACTTAAAAATAATTTATTTTTGGGGATGTTACATCCTTTCCCCCTTCAATAAAACACTGTCCTCAGTGTTCGTTCCTTTCTTGGAACATGGTTGGATGAGATTTTTGCAATTCTCCCTTCAACTCCCAAGTGGCCTCCTCATGGCTAAAGTGCTTCCATTGCACTTTTACTTGGGCGACGACTATGTTCCAAAGTGCTATTTCTCTCCTGTCCAGAGTGTGTAGAGGTTCCTCTTAGAACTCGCCTTATGGTTCCACTTGCACCAAGTTTCAATCGATCATATCAGTAGGGTCATGAACATAATTCTTTAACAAAGAAACACGAAATACATTATGGATTTTTAGATTGGAAGGAAGTGTAAGTTGGTATGGTACATGTCCAATTCGAGCTAATATCTCGAAAGGGCCACAAAACCTGGGTGCCAACTTGGCACGGTTCCCTAGATTTAGTGAATTTTTTTGGGCTTTGACTTTTAAATAGACGTGGTCTCCCACTTGAAATTCTAGGTGTCTTCTTTTCAAGTCCGTGTAACTTTTTTGTCTATCCTGAGCCTCTTTTAAGTTTTGTTGTACTTTTCTAACGATACTCTCCATTTCTTGGAGAATTTCTGGTCCCACCATGAGTCTGTCAACTGGGTTATCCCAACTAATCGGAGTTGTACACTTTTTGTCATACATTACTTCAAAGGGGATCATCTTAACCGAAGTTTGGTAACCATTGTTGTATGAAAATTCCACCAAGTGTAGGTAGTCTTCCCACTTGGTTGGTTTTGTTCTTATGTACATGCGTAGCATATCTTCCATGATTTGGTTTTTTCATTCAGTCTGCCCATTCGTTTGTGGATGATAACTTGTGCTGAAATTCAAGTTAGTATTTAACCCTCCAAACAATTTTTTCCAAAAAGAAGATGTAAATTTTACGTCTCTATCTGAAATCGCCATTTTCGAAATACCATGCAGTCTAAAAATTTCTTTCATGAATATTTCAACGATGTTAATATCTTTAAAAGTAGACTTTACAGGAATAAAGTGTGCAGACTTACTAATCTTATCGATTACCACCATAATTGAATCATTATGTTTTTTAGTTATAGGAAAACATGTAATAAAGTCCAGTGATCTAGTCTCCCATTTCCATTCCGACATAGGCAAGGGTTGCAATAGGCCGGCTAGATGTTGGTGTTTGACTTTTACCTACTGATAACATTGACACTTAGTTATGTATTCTGTTGTTTCTCCCTTGATATTAGGCCAATAAAATAACTTCCTTAGCGTTGTTATCATTTTTTGGTATCATGGATGATCAAAATATGCTTTCTTGTGTACTTCGTCCAAAAATGTTAATTTTAATTCTGCCGAATATGGTATGTATATTCTATTTTTAAATCGTAGTAGACCATTTCTATCCAAACTCGGATCTATTTTGTCTGAAATTTTGTATTGTTATATAATTCTACCATTGTTTTAGTGTAATTTTCATCGTTATTACTTGTAGCCTTTATCCTATACTCAAGATCACTTCCTGCCCTGCTAATGTTTAGCTAATGTTTATATCAAACAACCCGTGAACTCTTCTGCTTAAGGCATCAACCACCTTGTTTTACTTACCACTGATATGTGATCTAAAAATGAAGAAGACTTGTATTCTTGAAAATATTTGCAAGATTTATTTAATGTGTTAAAATGCAAATGGATCAATTTTGCAACACAACTTTTATAGAAATTACTCATTCAAGATGCATATAAANNNCAACAATAAATAGTGAACAGAAAACACATAACACAACAAATGATAAAGGAGTTCACCCCTCTCTTGGGCTACATCTCCTGGTCCAGCTTCCAATGGATCTTTTGTATTATTTTATTAAAGTCCTCAAATATGTTCTTTACAATGCTCAAAATGCCAAATAGTTAGCTCCAATTGCTTCAGAACGTCCAAAAACCCCTAGCTGGGATTTTTCGGCACCTCGTTTGGCCAAAAATTGAAGAAGATAAGCTTCCTGGAAGTTCTCCTTCAAACTTGGTGTCTCTGGATATCCAAAATGCACCCTTGTTGCCTCAACCTAGCCCCCACGCACTTTTATGCATTAAAACTCATCACCGGGCGCAACCGCACAATCGATACAAATTGTAGAACGATTACGCGTCGACCCTTAACCGCCAAGGCCCACGGGCATATGGCCACCACATGACCTCGCGCACATATAAAAGGGGCCAAGCCCAATTCAAATGACAACGGTCGGGCATGCCGGTGGCTCCATGTGCAAACACATGTGATCGGGCTTATATAAAAAAGGGCTATGATCAAAATATTGTCGCGCGCCCCTTGGTCATATTGCAATGTATACAACTGGGGGTTAAAGTTTGAACTGTGTGCACGCATATGTTTACACCGGTGGTCATATGACATAAACAATATAACCGCGGGCTGGGGCTAAGCCCCAGCCTGACCCCTGTGCCAATTTGAAAACATTCAAACTTAAATACAATCCGCACCATATATATAATAAGCAATATGTTATGGTGCTTTGGTTGGTGGACTTTGCAAATACTTTCCATGTGGGTAGAGGTCACGGGGTCGAGTCTGGTGGACTCCAAATAAATTTTATACAACCAACCAATAACAGGGTGCCATGTGGTAGCCCATGTCTTGGCCACGTGGCACCAAATCATTCATCTCGATAATGCCACATGTCATCATCCCATT
>ML799510.1:143416-163826 GCA_009831015.1 Picea engelmannii | reverse complement strand
TGAGCCTTCACTGCTTTTTATAGCCATTTCCAGGCGGTCACGTAACTAGTTCTCGGTGTAGACACAGGCTAGTTTAGGGTTCGCTTAAGCCATAAATTCGTCGTTTTTGCAGGACCGACCCTGATCTGGATGTCAAATCATCTAGGGCGAAGGTCTATTGGCGGTCGGGAAGCCGACTTAAGCATTTAATGTGCCGTATTAGCAGATGCACGGCTTTTCATGTGGACAGTCGCGCATCGTGTGCTTAAGCGCGCACAACACGTTCTTATCCCGCGCATACGCGCGCACCTTATGATGTGAAGTGTCTTTCAATTTTTGTATAGTATTTGACCCTTCTGGAATGCTGTGAATAGTGCCATGAATGACTTCATTGCTGTTTTGATGATGTAGAGTTCTTGTCGCTATGTGCAGATGATGTGGAGTTCTTGTCGCCATGTGCAGACGAAATTTCAGTGATAACAGCCTCTCACTACAATGTTGATCCACCAAATACTTCATCCTATTCTAAGCCACTTGAAGGTTTTATGTAATTACTTGTAGAGTCTTATGAGTCTGCTAAAGATGAAAATCAATTGCTTGGTCCATAGAATAACCCTACAAGTAAAATGTTATGTAGGGAGGTGGATACTCTTAGACAACCTTAGATGGAGTCATCTTAGTTGTAGCTCAATAAGTTGTATTATACCACCACTATATTAACATAAGCCATTTGATTCTATAGAAAATAATTCATTTGAGTCATTTGGATCATATATCTAAAGCATATCAATGAACATAACCCTCAAAACATTTGTTCACTATATTATATTGACATATTTATTGGGAATTATAGAAAAACATCATAGCAAGGGTTGTTCCACTTAGCTTCTCGAGCTCCTTCTATAAATTCTTGTGAATTTGTGGTCTATCACCTTAGAAAAATTGTGAAGGTTGTGAATTCCCTCCTTGAATACCTACACCACTTGGTCATTTATATATATGCTTTGGATTCCACAAAAATGAGCATGCCCACTACCTCCAAAATTATATCATCCTTTTCCTCTAATTTCAATAACCCTATAGTGAAATCCATGTAGACTTATTCCCATTTGGATTGGGGATGGGAAAGGATTGAAGAAACCTAAGAGCTCTAATTGTTTTTCCCTTATTCCCTTGGAACACCTAGAATTCTAGAGTAGGCCTCCATCCTAAAGGGGGGACCTAGGTCATCCCACTTTTCTTAAAGAGGAAGCCCTATGTAAAAGAACGAGAGAAGAGGAAGGAAGAATATGTTCTACAAGGAGATAATAAAGACAATAATTTGAACAATGGCTAGGTCCATAGCATATTCCCCCCTTAAAAAAACTTTTGTAGTGAATGAATGGATTCATGCTACCACATGCAGTGTGAGGGTAGGGATGGAAGTCCACCCAAGCACACACACACATTATTAAAAAGAGAAGAGAACAGAGTGGACCCACCACTTGTTTTTAGGGATAAACCAAGAAACCATGGGGTAAGGAAAAAGAGGATCAAAAGAGGAGGGAAGAAAACTAGACTAATTTGGATATTGGGGTCTTGTTAATGTTAACCAATTATAGATTATTAGGGTGCTTAAAATAGGTTTCAAATAAAGTTTTCCAAAAACTTAGAAGAGGAAATAGATCCAACTAACCAGGGTTGATTAACTGACAATTCCTTTAACAAACTTGTTTATAAGTTGTTGTTACAAGGGTGTACCCAAAACCCTGCTCTACTTGGTTGTGGAACTAGGTACATACAATAAATGAAATTAAAAGAAAACTAAGGACATATGAAAGAAATAGAATAAAACCTATCTTGTGAATGAAATAGATAAAAGTAATGAATAATGGATTTACTACTAATGTATAATACTCAAAGCATAAGTTATGATGAAATAATAACATAAAATAACATACAACACCTGGGAGAAGCTCGATGTAGCAAATTGGGCTCCAAAGATCCTCTTTGGGATGGGTCCTTTTCCTCCTTGTGTGCTCCAATTCCAAACTTGGTAGAAATATGATGGAAATATATGATATGGGGACAAAACAATGGCTTCAAGTATTTATAGAATAATTCCAACAACATAACCTTACTTTAGAATATGGACAAATGGTGTGACCTCGATTGTTTTATTTATAAGTGAATTGTGGAACCCTCTTTGGATCTAGCTTCTATGTGAACTCTTCCCATTACATTAATGAAGGTATCAGATAATGGTGGTTAAAGAAGAGTATATCATATGATTTTAATGAATGGAAGGGTTTGACAAGGTGCACACATACCCACTACATCGTTTTAGAGGTATAGGGGCATTAACGAGTTTTCAAAACAACAATTTGTTTCTTTAGAAATGGTCATGTGGATATCAAGGTATATCTTGCATGCCACATGCATAAAATGACTGGAAATATATGTGCTCAACAATTAGGTCAAATTATGATTTGAATCGGCTCAATGAGGTGCATATGAGGTCACATAATTATGGAAATGGATACACATGGAGGTTATAATTGCAATGATTATGTTTCCAGGTATAACTACTCAAAATGATTAGGTGAGAAAATTTAGGGTGGTAGCAGAGCTAGAAACCCCAATGTCGGAAATGAAAAGATAAGAATGGAAACAACTCACCTATATTTATTGATGTGGATGATGAAGCTCCATTGGCTAAACAGGAGAGTTGTGACATGCCTCTAAGAGTGATTCACATCCTAGGAGATCTTATACAAACAACTCCAATTTCCTGCAAGATAAACTTGACCCAATCTCCAATACACATGTGCATATGAAATATAATCAATAAATAGATCTATTATTGTAAAAGAAAATCAATAGAATGGATCGTAAAGTAACCCTATTGGTCACAATAGAGATGATACCTCCTTTACCCTAGTTGTGATGGAACATTCCTTGACGTTTTAGGGTTGAAAATTCCAAGGTGTTAGTGGAACTAATCCAATGAAGATGCCCTAAAATGAATCAATCAATCCTTCAATGTTGGAGATACGCTAGCCACAAGAGATCCCTATAGAGGTGTTGGATATTACAGGTGTAAGAATAGCAAGGGCTTAAGAGAGGTGGAACGATTTTGATCACTAATCTGAGTGTGTACGTGCAAATTAGGGTTTTCTAAGACAAAAGAATCCAAGTGATTTTATAAAGAGGAATTGAATGGCATAAATAGGAAAGGGAGTGACTTGAAGGCACATGAGAATGTTAGGTTAGCCATTAGAGGGTATGAGTCATATGGAACCATCATATTGATTTTATTGACTGTGTGTTATTGGTTTGGTACAATGGTGTTATGGGTTTTTAAGCCCAAAATGACTCCATGTTATGCATGTTGTGAATTCACAATCTTGATATTAGAAAACCCACAATACTCTTTTATCCATATTAATCTTTAAAACTTTAAAAATTTGAACATTCTCACCTTGAATTTGTGTGCTTTGAATATGATTTGTAGGGATTTGCAATCTTTCATCAAAGTTAACATTGTTAAAATTATGCTTGCTACTAGGGTTAATAGAAATAATAACCTTCTCCTACTAAAGACATCTATGAACCTATAATAGGAAGTTCTCACATGAAAATAAACCCTTAATGCTTTCTTTATCCTTCTTCATAGCATGCGACCACTTGTTTAAAAATACTTTTTCATATGCTTCATCTGAAAGTGCCTTCATCTTTTCATAGTTAAGAAACTCCCACCATCTGGTAACATCTTGTTTTAAACCATAGTGTAACAAAGCTTCCCAATTCCCTTTCCAAAATCACTTTTTCATATGTATGTATTATTTAATACTAAGACCATCATCTTTTCCTGTAAAAGCCATCTTTTTTTCTATAACCCGAAAACAAAACTAGGATTTTGAAGAAATAACTTACTTTTCAATGGAGCTTGGTGGCGCAGGTGCTCACTAGAGTGAGCTACGTACTTGCATCATAGAGTCCAATATTTTTCCCCAAGAAAGGTAGGGATAGTGACACAAACTCTTGGAGAAATGGAAAAAGGTAGGTTGAAAAAGGGTGTAGTCTAAACATTCTATGTTTTTTACTTTTGTCGGCCATTATCATCATAATCTGGCAAATCAATTATTGGATAAGTCCAATTATACATTGTTTAAATTGTGTTTTTGAATGCATAAATTGATTCAGCACCCTCAGAAACCCCAGGGCACCTGACATATGTAATCTAAACCACTGATATTTGCAATTCCATCCATCTTTCTGAATTGTTGACTGGATTTGAGAAAAAAAATCATTTGAAAAAAGTGGTCAATAAAGGGTAAAAATGTAGAACATTTAGATTACGCCCTGAAAAAGAGAGGTTTGAACACTAGGGTTGTACCAACAAGGAAACATAAAATATTTGGTGGTGTTGGTTTGGTGTTGGTAGAGACACAAGGCAACATATGCTAAGAAAGAGTCAATGTGAACACATGAGGTGGCATACACATGTATAGGATGTACTGTGAGAAAGGGAGGAGCCATACACTAATCCAATATCAACACAAGCACGAAGGAATCATAAATAGTCCAGGACATAGTGAGTCCCATGCGACATACACTAGCTAACATATATTGTAGGCATGGAGGTGGCATACATCGATTAAGGACTTAATGTGAGTAGGGAAAGATGTACATAAACATAGAGTTCACATGAGCATAAAGGAGACCAATTCCAACATTATAACAATGAGGGAGAGAGCCATGAGGAGGGGGATATCAACATCATAGAAAGGAACCCATAACTGGAAGCTATGGATTGTGGCTAACTGAGGGTGATATCGCGGGAGAGAGATCAAGGAAGTTATGCTTAATATCGACTAGTGAGGAGCCATTATAATCAACCATACTCAAGATAAGAGGCTTGCAAGGATTAAGACAACAACAATGTGACCAAGGTAGGGGAAGAACAAGAAGCAAGGGAGGTGAGACTTATCTTGAGAATTTAAGTGACAAGGGAAAGAGAAAAGGTAAGAGAGCATGGGGAGCGAGGAGAGGGGGGAAATCAAGGAGAAGGTAGGCAAGGACCGAGCACCAATAGGGTAGGATATGACCAATGTTGACAATAGGAGGTCCAAGTTGGCCACACAAAGGTCCCATTTGGGATGAGGCTTCATTCAACTTGGAAAACCCATATTAAAATAAGGGAACCTTCTGAAGCTAGCAAATGTTGTCTCAGACTATCGATGAAAGGCCAAGGGAGAAGTCTAGAGAGGGAGAGGAGGAAGAGTGGATGCCCCAAGTGGGTCATAGTAGGTGCAAGAGGGAAAGAAGAGGAGGATGAGGTAATCCAAAAGGTGTAGTAAACCTTGATAAACAAAAGATAAATATAAACTCTTAACTTCAGAATAATCAAAATGAATCCACACAATAGAAAATAAGAATATAGAGAGAACCCTTAAGGTAGGTTAACACCATCAAGTTTTCCTCATGGAAGGAATCACTCCACAAGCCATGCTTGTTACAATAAAATAATCAACATCCAACATATCTTAACACCATGATACTCATGTGTAGTTATGCTTTCTCATGAGTAATATTCCTAGGGGTCTATGCCAATTATCCCTTATTATTAAATTCATTTCCTTTAACTACCTAGTGGGTCTATTTATTGCCCACCAACTACCAAGTGGGATTATTCCATGATTATGCCCACATTACATTCATTAACCCCTTTGGGTACCTCCCTAGGTACTCCATATTATCTTCTCTAGGTACATTACATTCCACCCCGCATCCTCAAAACATGATTGGAAGCCATATAATATGATTTTCTAAGAAATAAAGTCAACTAGTACCAAGCATGAGCATCCATCCATCCTAGTGAAATGTGGACATGGGGTCTAACTATGGCCTTGCCACCTCAATCTTGATTATGGTTACTCCTTTGGTTCCATGTTGTTGTTGTTGTGCTAGTTTGATACCTCCATTAATTTCTTTTAGTCGTCCATGTACCTCCATACTAGTTGTGTTTCCGGTTCCACGTTGGTCCATGGTAAGTTTTCTAATGATCACAAACTTGCCTTGATGACTATTGTTTCTTATGGTGGCGTGGGTGGCGATATACAACAACTTTAGCTATTGGTTCTTTTATCTTTGACTCTTCAACATGTGGTTCATTTGAGTCATGTAGCTTCCTAGATTCTTCTTCTTTTCTATGCCCTTAACGGGGCTTTACTTTGAGTAATTATGTAGAATTTTCTTGTAATTAATCCTTAGACTCTTCATTTGATGTGTTTGTAGGTAGTTCCATGATTTTTTCGACGATCATTGCTTCATATTCCACCTTGGTCCCTTCTTGTTTAATAAGAGAAATATGGTACAATGTGATTTTATTGTTCTTGTACCAAAGCTTCATAAAATTCTTTTGTACATTAAGATTAATTGCACCAATTGAGTTTGTTCAAGGATATGCAAGAATAATATCCACATCGTCCACATATATAGCATATAAATCTGAATGCGACACATATTTATCCACATTAATCTTCAAAACTTTAAAATTTTGAACATTCTCACCCTCAATTTGTGTGCTTTGAATATGTTTTGCAGGGGCTTGCAATATTTTATCCAAGTTAGCATTGTTAAAATTATGCTTGCCACTAGGGTTTATAGAAATACTAACCTTCTCCTACTAAAGCCACCTATGAACCTGTAATAGGAAGTGCCCACTTGAAAAAAACCTTGGTGCTTTCTTTGTCCTTCTTCATAGCATGAGACCACTTGTCTAAAAATATTTTTTCATATGCTTCATCTGAAAGCACCTTCATCTTTTCATAGCTAAGCAACTCCCACCATCTCATAGCATATTCTTTTAAACCACAATGTAACAAATCTCTTCAATTCTCCTTCCAAAATGACTTTGTTGTCTGTATGTATTCTTTAATACGAAGACCATCAACTTTTCCTTCAAAATCCATATTTTTTACTATAACCTGAAAATAGAACTACCCTTTTGAAGAAATAACTTACTTTTCAATAGAGCTCTTTAATGTTGCAAGGGTTTTGAGGTGACAAACTTGAAATAACAATAACTCCTTCAATATTAATCAAAATCTCTATTACAACACCAATTATGAAATGTTGTAACATTTCTACATCAACTAACATTGGTTTGGAAAAAAGCTAGGCGCTTTATATATATATATATATATATATATATATATATGCTCTACAATACATGCGGTCGCCACCAAAAAATACCTAAAATAATTGATTTTAAATCAACGACACCTTCATTTTCCAAACTCCATTCTGGATGATTTTTTATCTTTTTTAATTGGGTATTTTTTCTAGAGGAACTCATATCTATAGTTGGTTTCTTTATTTTGCACAAGAAGCTTCATAAATGGATCTAAGGTCACTATCCTATTTTTCCTCTTGAAAATTATACTAAAAGAAAAAATGATGATTCCAAGTTCTTGCCCAAGAAAGAGCTTTGATACCACTTGTAATAAACCTTGATAGATAAAAGATAAACATAAGCCATTAACTTGAGAAAAAACAAAATGCATTCACACAATAGACAACATAAGAATATAGAGAGAACTCTTAAGGTAGGGTAACACCATCAATTAGTCCTTATGGAATGAATCACTCCATAAGCCATGCTTGCTACAATATAATATTCAACATACAACATATCTCAATACCATGATACTCGTGTATTTATGCTTTCTCATGAGTATTGTCACGTACCTGATCATCTAAATAACCTATAATCAACATTATTACACAGGATTCATGGGAAGCTAGAAATATAGTGACATAATTAGCATTGCCCACGTCAAAGTTATCCATTACCCATGAACACATTCAACCATTTTAACATATAATTCATAATTTATCATTATATTGGGAACAATAACAACTGATATATGGGAATTTACAACAATGTACATGTACAATCAATTTTCCCATAAAAAAAATAACATTTACTTCATGATTATGACCTCATCTATGATACTCACAAATCTTTTTATAACAATTGTACATAGTTGAAGATTAATTTACAAACAAAGGCATAATTAGGCCCTCTGCATTACAAATATTGTTGTAGCCTTCTATAAAATTTGCATATAAATAATTACCAAACATCCCATAGTTGCATTCCTAAACCATCACTAATTCCTAACATCTTTAGGAAATACACACATAATTCTCATATATAGTTGCAACAATAACATTAAACATCAATGCATTAATAATGAGGAATATAACACTTATCCATTTTTTGTTGCACTTGGGGAAATAGATCCAAGGGAGTGTTTTTAATCCTATCCATAGACACCAAATCATGTAGGTGCCACCCCTGTTCTGGGCAATGAAACAACAAGGGAAAATTTACTAGCTACGACCTAATGGGCTTATTTATTACCCACCAACTATCAAGTTCCCCATTTCATGATTATGATGACATCACATTCATTATCCCCTATGAGTACCTCCCTAGGTACCCCTTATTATCCTCCCTAAATACATTACAAGAGGGTTCGATGAAGGTGAACAATAGGAAAGGTCAAGAGACAACGTGACAATCCAGGTGACGATGTGTATGTTCTTTCATATTGTTTGGACATAATCATATTACACAATCATTTAATTTATCAACCCAAAGTCTAATGTGATCTTGTGTGGAACTCAGTGTAGTATACACAGAAGAAGGAATTTGGTTTGACCAAACCAACTACCATGCAATCTAATCCATTTGGCATATAAAGCAAATAAAAGCAGTTTCAATCATAAATCTAAATCAAAACAAAAATAAAGGAATCAACAATGTTCTTGATCTCCAACCCAGTTGGTGGCACCTAACATAGTAAAGTCACTAAGAACCATGCCCATGACTTTATCACTCGGCTCTGTTCACCAAGTCAGACCAAGAACATGGCGATTATGTAGCACAATTTACACATATAGTAAACTAAAGCAAGTATCATCACACAACAAAAATGAACTATACAATAATATGCAGGAATAACACAATGCCTTACCTTGAGTGGGCCGCCTCAAGGCTTGGTCGGTGTTGGCTCTTACAAAATCACCAGAACAACACTATGTCACAATTCTACACGTAAAATTCAGGACAATGTATTGAGTTTCCAAATCATAGTTACAGAGCAAATGATTTCAATAATGTGAGCATATCACTTCAAAAGTAAACACATAATAAACTACTTCCCCTAATGTTAATAAAAAATCCAATGAAATACTAAGAAATGTAATGAAAAACACCTTGAGCTTGAATCTCTCATATGAACATCAAAATGGGATAATACAAGGTTATAGGTAAACAGAGAGGGATTGAAAACAATGAAAATAAGATGTCAAAATATGGTAATTTGGTGATGGATCACCAGGTGGTCAACTACTCATCATGGTTTAGGTGTCCTAGAGAAGGTTCAATCTCTAAGTCTCGAAGGGTCATGTTCATGAAACCTAAGAAGTAACAAGGAGTCTCATGGGAATCAAGAGACATGTCACCCTATGGTTGTTCTAGGGGGAGCACCCAAAAGGCTTCCAATGTAGGCTCAGGTTGGGGAGAAAGTGTGATGTCAATAGGTTGAGGAAAGAGATATTGTCTTGAAGAAGTGTTAGATTGGGATGTATTATCTTATTTATGGGTAGTGCGTTGTTGAGAGCTAGAAACTTGGACTAGAGGAGATTGTAAACCTCCTTCAAAAGAAGAAGAGTTAGTTTGTTAAAGAACCTGACATTCATCTAAGTTGTGAGAGTTGGAATTATGATACTTGCACCACTTGTATGAACTAGGGAAAGGGCCAATACCTAGGTATTTGTGATAAGTTATATTATTACCTCTATTGGGAGATGGAGACTTGTGTTCCTTGTATCGCCTAGATGGAGGTATGTAAGGATTTGAAGGGGGAAGTTTGAGGCAATGTTGGAGGTTCATCTTGGGGAACTTGTTGAGGAAGCAAATGCCTCCTGAGAGAATATTTAAGTTTTAAAATTTATCTAAGGATTCTTATTTCAAGTTGTTGCATGTATGGCATGATTTTTTCTTACATCTTACATGAGGTAGGTGGTTGTATGTTTTCTTGGTTAGGAGATGATGAAAAAGTTGTTTGGTAAACTTATTGGTTAGGGGATAAAAGATGTCATGTTGATAGGAAGTGGTGAATATCCTCTATGGTTAATTTGGTTCACATAATATGGGGTTGGTCCTATTATGTTACAAGGTTGGATCGGAATTGTTTTATGAGTACTCATATGACTACAGGAAGGCATGTTAAGGATACTCATATGAGTGAGATAGGATAGGTTTGAAATATTTTGAGGATAGATCCAATTTACCCCAAGATGTATAGAAGTAAGGAAAAATGAGTTGGAGGGAGGACAAGAAGAAGACTCCATAGTCCAAGGAATAAGGGAAAAGAGAGAAGAGAGATGGGAGGAGAGAGCCTTGACATAAGATAAAGAAGGTTTAATGGAAAATCCCTAGTGAAGTCACCAAAATGCAGTGAATGAATGGATTCATGCTACCACAAATAGCATGAGGGTAGGGATGGAAGACCACACACACATACACACACACACAGTGTGTGTGCACATATGTAATGTAATCAATAAACATTGTATCTACTATTGTAAAGATAAATTGATAAGAATTCAAAGTAAAGTAACCCTAGTGCCCTCATACTTGTCTTTCCATAGCTCTGGTGGAACCTCCCTTGAGGTTGTAGAATTGAAAATTCTAAGGTGTGATTGGAACTAAACCAATGGATATGCCCTATAACGAATCAATTAAATGTACAATATTGTAGCCAAGTTAGTAACAAGAGATCCCTGTAGAGGTATTGGAGATGATAGGTGAAAATTTTCCAAGGGATCAGAGAGTTGGAATGAGTTTAATTTCTAATCTGAGTGTGTACATGAAAATTATACTTTTCTAAGATATAAGAATCCAAGAGATTTTACAATAATGATTTAATGGTAAAAATAGTAAAGGGAGTGACCTCAAGGCATATGATAATCATATGTTAGCCATTGAATGGTCGGAGTCATTTAAAACTATCACACCTCGCCAATTGACTATGTGTTGGGAGTTTGGTAGAACTATGCCATAGGTTTTTAGGCCCAAAAAGACTCTCTATTATCCATGTTAGGATTTCAAAATCATGGTACTCCAAGGAAACCCATGGTACACTTTACACTAAGAGATTAGGTAGGGATTGAGAGGTTTTCTCAAGATGACTCTATAAATAGCAAGTCCAAAATGGGTTTAGGCTACTTTGGACTCAAAACTAGGCATCCTAAGTGACCATGGACCCAATCGGGGGGTTGGTGCTGCAACTAGAACCTTGAAGTTAGGAAAATACATGAGTGGGGTTCCCTAAGTATAAAATGGGTCAAATAGTGACCAAGGTATAAAGACTAAGGAGGGAAAGGTACCAAATAACCCACCTAATCTCTAGACATCGTGAGAGGTCTCATATCTAGGATAAGGTGAGGGGAACTCCAGGAAGGTGATTCATCACATTAGAAAAGTTGTTGATATGTATCGTACCATCATTGGGTGAATCACATATGAATGTGGCATAGGAGTGAACTACATAATGCACCTCTTAGTGGGTAGGTGTGTGTGAGTACCCAAGTGAAAATATCATATGCTACAACTTCACCCTCAAAAATTTGTAGTTGAGGGTGTTGTTGGACGTGCTCATCTCACCATGTGGATTATTTTGGAGGCATCTTACCCTAGTTAATAAATTACTTTGTGATGGGTATGTTCTTGTGATGATGAGTGTAGTAGTAAAGAATTTCTTCTGATTCAATAATTAACTTTATCTCCTCATCTAATTCTGAAAGTTCAGTATGTGCTAGAGTGTTTTGACCAATGATATTCTTTAAGAAAGAGACATAGAAAAACTTGTGAGTGTGAAAGAGGAAGGTAACTTAACTCATGAGTTACTTCTATAATCTTATAGAGGACCATGTAGTGAGCATAAAATTTTGTTTCCAATTTCTAATGCCTTTGTAATTTGAAGGATTTTTCTTATAAGATTGAAGTTGTAGAAAAACCCTATTATCAATTAAGAATTGCTTCTCATAGTGATGTTGATTAATGTATTAATTCATCCTATTATATTCCACTTGAAGGTTTTTCTTAAGCACTAGTAGAGTCTCGCGAGTCTATTAATGATAAACATAACCTTCATAGCCCCTAGAATATCCCTACAAGTAAGATGTGACATTAGATGGTGGTATTCATAGAGAGACTCATATGGAGTCATCTTAGTTGTTGTGAGATAAGTTGTGATATATCACCACTCTATCAACATAAATAATTTGAGCCATTTGGATTGTATGTCTAAATAATAGAAATTAAGATAACCCTCAAAATGTTTTTCCTTGTCGATTGACCATCTAGTAGGGGCTGATAAGAAAACTCATGACAAAGGTGACTCCTCTAAGCTTCTAGAGAACCTTTTAGAAATTGATTTTAAGTTTGGGGTCTTTAAACTTAGGAAAGTGATGTATCTTGTGAATTTCCTTCATGAAAATATCAACCAATTAATCACTCATACATGCACTTTGAAATCCACAATAATGATCATATATTATGAGCATGACCACTACCACCAAAATGACCCTTGCCTTTTAGTTTGGAAACTCTGGAATCAAATCCATGGAGAGGTTTTCCCATTTTGATTAGGTATGGGTAAGGGTTGTAAAAACCCATGAGTTTAACAATTTCTCCCTTATTCCTTTGTTGCACCTAGCATTCCAGAACATGCCCCTGTCTTAAAGAGGGGTCCTTGGTTGGCACGAATAAACCTGGAGAGGGAGACCTAAGTATAGGAAAGAGTTAAGAGAAGGAAATTATTTGTACTACTTGGAGATAATGAATACAATAATATGGATAATGGTTAGGGCCATTACATAGTCCCTCTTCAAAAATATTGGCCCTTAAAACTTGGTAATCGAGGGTATTGTTGTATCAAGTGTTCATCATACTATGTGGATTCTTGTGGATGCATCTACCTCCAGTTAAATTACTTGGGGATGGGTATGTTCTTGAGATGATTAGTGTAATGATACATAGCTACTTATTCAAGAGTGAACTCTCCCTTATCATCGAGTTCTGAAAGTTTAGTATGTACTAGAATGTTTTATCCAATGACCTTCTTTAGGCAAGATACAAAATACCTTGTAAATGTGAAATCATGAAGGAAACTCAATTCATAAGATACTTCTCTAATATTTTAAAATACGATACAAGGACCAAACAAATTGTGTCTAATTTCTAATTTCTTTCTAATTTAAGGGCAGTTTGCATATCGGGTTGAAGCCCTAGATAAACATAGTTACCAACTAAGAACTAATTCTCACTAAAATGTTGATCAACCTATTACTTCATCCTATTCTAAGCCACTTGAATATTTTCCTTGAGTACTTATAGAATATTCCAAGTCTGCAAAAATGAGAATCAACTTCATGAACCATAGAACATACTTATAAGTAAGATGTGATGTTAATAGGTGGGTACTCATAAAGATCCTCAAGTGGAGTCATGTTAGTTGTTGTGCGATAATTTGTATTATATCACCACTCTATTAACATAATCCCTTTGAACCATTGGAGTTAAATGTCTAAATCATGACAAGGAAACTAACCCTCGAGATATTTGTTCCTTAATTTAGATTGACATGTCTAGGGATGATAAGAAAAAATTCATAACAATGGAAAATCCACTTAGCTTATAGAGTTCCTTCTATAAATGTTTTGTGAATTTGGGGTTTATGACCCTAGGAAAACCATGAAGATTATAAATTTTCTTCACGAAAACCTTGGTGACTTGGTCACTCTTATGTACACTTTGAATTCCAAAAAAATAGAATATTTGGTGATCATGCACATTAATACCAAAATAACAACCTTGTCATTTAATTCTAGTAACCCTATAATGAAATCCGTGGAGAGTTTTACCGAGTTGATTGGGGATGGGTAAGGGTTGAAGAAAACCTGAAAGTTTAACAATTTATTGTTAGGATATTTAAACTCTTAGGATTTAGTTAAAATATACTTGGTTTAATGTGTCGTTAGGTAAAAGTGTGTTTCTTTAGTATGCATTTGTAGTTAGGAAATCCAACGGTCACGATATGTTCCCGACATAGAGTGATCGGACGATTCATATTCTCCTCGATCTTAATGAATTCATTGATTCATGGCTTAACACCTAATTGGTCCATGATCTCTATTTAAAGAGCATGGAGGGTCATTTTTCGATGATCGATTGTGAGAAACCCTCTTGTAAAATATCTCAATAATATTTTTCTTTTGCATTAATAAATTGTTCCAACTGGCCACGTTGGTTGGGGTCGTGGATGTTTCCCCGTAGGGGTTTTACCACGTCAAAATATCAGTGTGTTGATCATTTATCTGGTTGTGTGAGTGGTTACTGAAGGTGTTTATCCTCTGTTGGAATACCTGTGTTGTCGAATATGGTGTCAGAGCATGTTTGAAGGCCTGCTCCTGTTGTAGATCAAGATTGTGAAGCTGAGTTGCCTCATCTATGGTTTCTGTTAGCGATAATTCTTGTTACGGGCTCTAGAGCATTCGGGTCTGCAAGTTGCACGAAATGATCAAGCGCAGCACGGGAGAATTCCTGTTTTTTCCCAAGTAGCAGGTCAAGTGAGCGGGCAAAATGTCGTCGGCAGCATCCAAGGTCTATTTTGCGAAGCAGATCAACGGTCGGTGGGTAATTGCAGTCAGCCGAGTCACGCCAAGTACAGCGCAAAAGTTTTCAAAGAGGAGGACGGTCAGAAGTCTCAGTGGAGAAATCGCGAAGTAGCGAGGGCCGTTGATCGCGATCAATCGATGCATGGGTTCATTTCTTGAACTCGGGGTTCGTGAGTTAGGAGGGCGGACCATATCCTTTGGTTGCATGAGATCGCGAGACGCGAAGTAGCGAGAAGACAGGAGCTGTCCATCTGAGGAGGACAGGTGGCAGAGATCGGTGATCTCGCGAACTCGAGAGTTCGCAGGGTAAAGGCCCAAGTATTGGGTACTCAAGTCGCGAGGACGCGAGAAGCAAGAAGGTAAATAGTCATTGGATCTCGATCGAGGAGAACCGTTGGATCCGCACGTGAGATCGCGTATCGGGGCCTCGCAAGAAAAGGATCGAGAATTTGGGCGCGGGGATCGCGAGATTGCGAGAAGCGATATCCCGACAGCTGGAGGCAGTGGGGGCCATAGCAGAGTCGGCGAGTGGAATACAGGTGGCACGAAGCCTTGGGATCTCGCCGCGAGAAGTCCCGAAGTATTGGTGTTAGGATTCGCGAGACGCGAAGTGCCGAGAGAATCTCGGGCCCGGGCCCACGGCATCGCCAGGAGAAGTAAGAGCCATCATATCTTTGAGGGACACATGGTGCGCGATTGGACTCCATCGCCTCCTCGCCTCTCGCAACTTTAAAGAACAAGAACTAGCTCCTCCCAGCCGCGAGACGCGAAGTGCCGAGAGAATCTCGGGCCCGAGCCCACGACATCGTTGGGAGAAGTAAGAGACATCAGATCTATGATGGGCATGTGGTGCACGATTAGGCTACTCGCCTCCTCGCCCCTCGCAACTTTGAAGATCGAGGACCAGCCTCCTCCCAGTCGCAAGACGCGAAATGCCGAAAGCGCCTTTGAAGATAGGCACAGGGTCACAGCCCGTGGTCACTTGGGGGTGATAGAAAGAACTGCGCAAGGGGCCGAAGCGCTGGGTTTGGCTGCAGAAGGGATCACTGTGTTCTCTAGGTGCTAGTTCAACTCGATCTCAATCCTAGTACCTGCTCGGAGTGAATGAAGAAGAGAGAGGGTGGTTGAAACCTCGCCTCACTCATTAATTACAGGGGATGGAGGGTCTGGCGAACCATCTGCTCGAGGAAGTCCTGTGCATCGATTCTCTCAAAGACGCCATGCCGAAGTCCTCAGCTCGACAGAGAAGTCTGCGCACGCTAGCCCAACACTTAATGGTTCAGCTACCCTCCTTACAGGATCCATGCGCAGTTAAGGTGGTGCTTGAAGAAGGATTTCAGTACGAGTTTGACTGAAAAGACATCGAACCTTGGATGACTGGGTGCGCCTCTATGAGGTGAATTTTCCTGAGTATATAGACTCAGTTGTTGTATTTTGTAAGTATCGATGGTTGAGCAAAGCTCCCTGTTGTAAAGCTTTAATGAAGCATTGATGCTCTGGTTATGTATAGACTTCTGAGACTTCTTGCCTTATGAATGCCAGTTTCTTTCACGTCTTTGTTAAATTGTGTTAGAAAAACTCGGAATTGGAGGATCCAGTCGAGTTGTAGATGTTATAGGATGATGTTGTAATGGATCATTGTAGCAGTTACGTCGTTTCTAATCAGATCTTGTGATTTTCCCAGCGCTAAGTGACTTGGAATTGGTGGATCCAGTCAAGTCCCCTTTCAGTTTCTTGAGACCCTGAACCAAGAGGATCTTGCTTTCAGAGTCTTTCTTCTGCAAACTGCTGTAAGCGTGTTACCCAAAGATGTTTGTTCACCTTTCTTGATAAGTCTTCCATATGCTCATCTTTAAATCAACCCCCTGGCTGAAGTTAGAACAAGACCTCCTTTGTCCCATACATGCTAGACCCAGTCCCTGAGTTAGAGTGATATCTCCTCGAGCCTTTATCTCCATTTGATCATCGCTTTAAAAAAAATAAAAATCGTGATATTAAACTGATGGGTGTCGGGCTCTGCTCCTGCCAGCAATCCAGGAGTGACTTCCGACGCTAACAGTTTCTATCATTTCCATACATTTCTAGGCTGAAAGGACTATTCCATTACGTCCAAAGCACTCATTTTAGTTAGGAATGATTTTCGTTTCAATCGAAAAGGTTTATGATTTCCCAAGATACGACCATTTCAGTTAGATCCAGAGGTATAAAACATGAATACACCTTTTTAATTTTTTTGCAGAGTATTATTTTGGTTTTACATTTTTTGTTTCCGGGTTGCTACTCTTTTGGATCTATGTATTCTCTTTGCCCCACTCCCTGTGCGATCTCAGAAAATTAGAAATAGATCGAAAAAGTGCATTTATTGGGTAAGCTAATCGAGATCTAACCCTTGTTGTCATCAAGAATCGAATAAATTTTCTTCTGTGAACAAAGTTTTTTATGAGTGCGCTCTCCAAGGTCATCTTCCACAACAACAACAACAACAACAATCCTCTTTCTAAACAATACAATATGTTTTGCTAGCTCACTTGGTTAAAAATTGCCTTATTAAGTAAGAGGTCTTGAGTTCAAGTCTTTTTTTTGTTACTTTTTTTGAAAAAGTTCATGCATCGATTGTAAAGTGAATTCACTATAAGTAGCTTTAATATTTTATTTTAAAGTTATTTATTTTGCATGCAACTTTCTTTTATAAAGTAACTTCAATGTAAAAGTGATCCCTGCTTCTTTTTATAAAAGTGGGTCACTTCATAAAGAAAATTATTTGTAAAAGTGAGGTTATTTGGAGGGGTATCACCACATGGACCAACTTTTAGTTGCCACATGGCTCTTTGGTTACGATTTATGTTTTTTTTAAAGGGCATAAATTTCACATTCGAAGTCCATTTTCAGTGCTGTTTTTTTTAAAACAGCCTAATTTTTCGAGATATTTCCATCAAGATCATCAATTTTACTTTTTGAATCCATATTATCTACATATTTAATATGGATTCTTCTAGTGATCTTTTTCTTTCCAACACCAACTGCTTCCATTGGAAATCTCATAAGGAGGATTTATTAAGAAGTAAAGCCATGTACCAGATTACCTTGGGAAAGAAATAATAACCCATTGATGATGAAAATAAAGTCAAATGGGCTAATAAGAAAAACGAAGCACGTGGACTGATTGGAATGCCCATATCTCCTGATTTAAGGTTCCACCTTCAAGAAATCGATGACCCTGATGAAGCTTGGGAAAAGCTTGAATCTGTGTTTGGTAAACACAATATTATTAAATCAAATTAGTTAGAAAATCATATATTGAATTTAAGTCCAAATGATTTTTATTTCATTGAATATTATCTATCTAAGTTTAAAACACTTAGAATTTTATGTGAAGAGTGTAACATAAAGATGGAGGAAGAGCGCTGCATATATATTATTCTTTCTGAGCTAGGTAGTTCATATTCTATGTTTGTATCTACCTTTTATGTCATGAGAGAGGCTCTATAGAAAGCTTATAAAAAACCCACTCTTGATTCCTTTTGTGATGCTTTGATTAGAGAGAAAGATAAACTTGTACAACTTGGAGTGATAAGCACTGCAGGTACCTCCAACAAAGCCTTGGTATCCCAACAGAAAGATAAACCCAAGAATACCAAGAAGCAACATCCTATTCACAACAACATGCAAAACAAGGGTCCCAAACCCAGTAAGAGAGCTTCAACTCCTAATGGTGACAAAGGAGAAAAATATAAAAATAAGAATACTAACAAACATTTCAACTTTTGTGGGAAATATGGTCATGATGAGTCCAAATGTTTCAAGAATACGGAAGCTTTATAAGCAATGATGAAGAAGCACAACATCAATATTGATTCTACTACTTCTTCTTCTTCTCATGGACATGCACTTTCTACTTTTGGTTTCTCCTTCAATGCAACTTCTACTTCTTCTTTTGATGAGTGGCTTATTGATTCTGGAGCATCTTATCATATGGCTAAGGAGAAGGCCAAATTTTCTACTTTGAATGAATGTAACACCAAGAAAATATTTGTTGGTGATGATAGATCTCTTAGTGTTGTAGGATCTGGAACAATTCAAGTAGATAATGGTCATTTCAATGATGTAGTATGTGTTCCAAGTCTTTCCTGTAACCTTCTATCAGTATATCAAATCACTCATTCAGATGAAGGTAAAACCATAGAGTTTTCACCTCAACAAGTTGTAATCAAGGATCTCAAAGATCCTCAACATGTTCTTGCAACTGGAATTGTTGATGACATTACTAGGTTGTACAAATTTGACAACTTTGGGTCATCTTCTTTTCCATCAATTTTTGTTGCTCATAGCGATGGCTTGAGAAAAATTTGGCATGAGTGGTTTGGTCATATAAACTATTTCTCATTGCAACAACTATTCAATCAAAATATCGTGATTGGTCTTCCTCTTGTTTCATGCAGAGATGGTGTTTGTGTTGGTTGTGTTCTTGAGAAACATCATTGGGACAATTTTGACAAGCGTGCCTCTTGGCACCGCCTCGAGCCCTTTGCATCTTGTTCACAATGACTTGTGTGGTCCACTCTCTTCTCCTTATTTTTCTGGGTGCAAGTATTTCATAACTTTCATTGATAAATTTTCTAGACGTACTTGGGTTTACTTCTTAAAACTTAAGAGTGAAGTTTTTGACAAGTTTTTTGCCTACAAGGCCCTTGTAGAAAAGCAAATTAGACATCAAATTCAAAGGTTAAGAACATATAATGGAGACAAATATGTGAAAAATAATTTTACAAGTTACTGCACTACATAGGGCATCCAAATGCAACACATTGTTACATATAAACCTCAACACAATGGTGTTGTTGAGAGAAAGAACCGCACATTAAAAGAAATGGCTAATTGTATGATACAATTTAAGGGATTAAGTCCAAAGTATTGGGCGGAAGCCATTGATTGTGAAAATTACATATCAAATCACACTCCCACAAAGGCTCTTAAAAATATAACACCAGAAGAAGCATGGACTAAACTTAAACTAGATGTAAGTCACTTCCGTTTATTTGGAAGTATAGCATGGACTCACATTCCTGATGAGAAAAGGAAAAAATTGCAACCTAAAAGTGAGAAGTGTATATTTGTTGGTTATTTTGAAGATGTCAAAGGTTACAGACTTTTTCAACCACATTGTAATGAAATTATTATTAGAAGAGATGTTAAATTTGATGAAATCTCTTGGCCTGCGAGCCTAATTCGACGATTGTGCCTTCTTTGGCCTGCGAGCCATCTTCAACGTTTGTGCCTTGTTATCGCACGGTTTGTAGGAAAGGTTAAAGGAGATTGAGTCAAGGTTTGAAACCGGCGTAACAGGAGCTTCCCCACCCACTGTCACCTCGATGGGGGGCTCTTTCTATTTAGGAGGGCTAGTCCAAGGGAGACGTCCCTAAAGTAATATAGGTTCAGGAAGGGCTAAGGATGATGGATCAAGGTAATAGGTTCCCTTCCACAGATTACAGCCAAGTATGAGATAGTCAAGAAAGGTCTTCCACTGATTATGCACCTGTTTGCGAGACAAATCAAAGAAAACTAGAAAATGTGCTTTGCAGTGGGTTAGTACTTCATAAAATTAATGACTATCCTCTAATATATGAGCAATGATTGGATATAATTATTGACGAAGTCAATGATTATTAAACAAAGATAAATATCTTATATCACT
>ML799510.1:128614-140874 GCA_009831015.1 Picea engelmannii | reverse complement strand
AAGTCTGGCTGAGAAGAAGAAAAGATGGGCCCTCAAGGGCCATGCTCAAGTCAATCTGCTCTCGTACTCCATGTCTAGGACCATGTGGGCCTCGAGACATGATCTCCTAGTTATCCCTAGATATCGGGGATAACATGCCTTATTCTGTTCCTATTTTGGTTTCTTCTTCAGATAATGTTAGCGAGGATGAAAATCCACCTCCGCCTGCTCACCTTCATCTAGATGAGTCCAGTGAACCTGAACCATCACCAACACCATTGTTTCCTAGATGGGTCCATTCAACATGAGAAGTGGTTGGTGATCTTGTCAGTGATCCTTTAGATCAACGTCAGACACGTTCACAATTATAGCAAACCTCTTCTCTTTTGGCTCAAGTTTCAGAGACTCATAATCCAGAGACATTTGCAAAAGCTTCAGGTCATCTAGATTGGGATACAACAATGAATGAAGTTTATCGTTCTTTAATGGCAAACAATACTTGGGATCTTGTACCTCTTCCAAAAGGAAGAAAATTTGTCAGTTGTAAATGGGTCTACAGAACTAAGTGTGCATCAGATGGAAGTGTTGAAAGTCACAAGGCTCGATTGGTTGCCAAAGGATTTTCCCAAGTTGAAGGAATTGACTATAATGAAACCTTTGCCCCTATATCCAAAATGAATTCCATCTGCCTTGTTCTTGCCCTTACTACCTCACATAAATGGGAGGTCCATGGAATGGATGTTAAATCCTCATTCTTGCATGGGGATTTGCAAGAAGAAAACTACATGGAACAACATCTTGGCTATGTACAGAATGAATCCAACCTTTTTTTCCACCTTAAGAAATCTCTTTATGGTATTAAGCAAGCTCCCCGATCTTGGTATGCCGAAATGGGCCGCTTTCTTATTGACATTGAATTTTCTAGATGTCATTTTGATCCTAATGTCTATACCAATAAAGTAGGAATCCATCTCATAATCCTTGTCCTTTATGTTGATGACCTTATACATATTGGTAGTGACTCAAAACTTTTGAACCATGTGAAAACCATCCTTAAGAAGAAATTTTAATTAACAGGCTTATGATTTTTGCACTATTTCCTTGGCCTCCAAGTTTTGCAAACCAATGAAGGAATTTTTATTTCCCAGTCTAAGTATTCTTGTGACCTTCTTCATCGCTTCCACATGGAATATGTAAAACAACCCCTTCTCCCTTCCAGTCTGGATTAAAGCTTTCTACCACCTGTACTTCTCCCAAAGTTGATGTCGCTTTGTACCGTCAATTAGTTGGTAGCCTCTTATACTTGACTCATACCCGTCTTGATCTTTCCTTTGATGTTGGTCTTGTTGCCCGATATATGCAAACACCCCATGAAATCCATTGGAAAGAAGCTAAAAGGATACTTCAGTATGTCTAGGGTACAATTCAATTCAGGATACATTATAGTTCAAGGGGGACTCCTTTATTGATTGGTTTCACTGATTCAAATTGGTCCAGTGACCTTGATGATTAGATGTCTACTAAAGGATATGTTTTCAGCCTTGGTTAAGGACCTGCCACTTGGGCATGTAAGAAACAACATGCTATTGCACTTTCTTCAGCAGAAGCAGAGTATTGAGCAACGGTAAATGCAAGTCAAGAAGCCTTGTGGCTTCGACATATCCTTTCATAGTTTGGATTCCAACAACAACATTCGACTAGCCTTTGGTGTGATAATCATAGTAGCATCAAGCTCGCCAAAGATCCAGTTCAACATCAACACAACAAACACATCGAGCTACACATGCACTTCATCGGAAAGATCATTCATGATCGAGTTATTGAAGTGCTCTTTTTCCCTACAAAATATCAAGTTGTAGACATATTCACAAAGTCTCTTACAGAAGTGAAGTTTTCCAAAAATTGATTTATGTTAGGAGTTCAGGAAGTTGTCATTAAGGAGGGATAGGCTCTAATTCATCCTTCCTTCTCCTATTGTGTCACTTTTGCAAATCCTTCAATCCTATCCCAAGTTGTTCTTAAGGGGGGATGTTAGGATATTTAGACACTTAGGAGTTAGTTAATATCTACTTGGTCTAATGTTTCGTTAGGTAAAGGTGTGCTTCTTTAGTATGCATTAGTAGTTAGGAAATCTGACGGTCACGATATGTTCTCGACATAGAGTGATCCGATGTTTCATATTCTCCTCGATCTTAACAACTACATTGATATGTGGCTTAACATCTGATTGGTTGATGATCTCTATTTAAAGAGCATGGAGGGTCATTTTTCGATGATCGATTGTGAGAAACTCTCTTGTAAAATTTATTGTAATCTTTTTATTTTGCATTAAAAAATTGCTCCAAGTGGTCGTGTTCTCTAGGGCCATGGATGTTTCCTCGTAGGGGTTTTACCACATAAAAATATTTGTGTGTTGATCATTGATATAGTTGTGTGAGTGGTTACTGAAGGTGTTCGTCCTTTTTTGGAATACCTGTGTTGTCGAACATTTATCCCGTATTCCTTTAGCACACTTAACATTCTAGAGAATGCCCCAATCCAAAAAAGGGGACCTTGGGTGGTCCCATCGATCCTAGAGATAGAGCCTTAAGTATATGAATAAGATAAGAGTGTGGAATAATATGAACTACTAGGAGATAATGATGACCATAATATCAATAATTCTTAGATTCGTAACATAGTTGACCCCTTGAATAAACTTTTCCCTCAAAAATTTGTGGTTGAGGGTGTTGTTGTATGAAGTGCTTGTATTACCACATGGCTTCTTTTGGAGGCACCTTCCTCCACTTAATAAAGTACATGGTGATGGGTATCATTTTCAGATGATGGGTGTAGTGATAAATGCAGAGGTTAGGAATTGCTTATGATTCAAAAACCAATATATGCTCCTCATCCAATTTCAGAACTTAAATATGTACTAGAATGTTTTTTCATGTGACCTTGTTTATGCAAGAGACATGGAAAACCTTGTGAATTATTGAAGAGAAAGTTCAAAGATTGAGACTCATAAGATAATTATTGAATTTGAGTTTAGTAAAACATAGGTTTCAACTCAATATTTACAATGTCCAAAATATGGGGCATTACATACTTTCCCCCTTCAATAAAATTTGACATGAAGTTTAAGTAAAAAATAGAGGATATGCTTGTTGCATAGATATGAGATCATTTCATGTCATTGATCAAGGATCACCATATTCAACCCATTGGACCTTTGCTTGGTTCACTAATTGTTCCATAAGTTATAGGGCATAACGATCTAGAATACACATTAACTTAAACCTTGATGGTTCCCTTTTGCATTACCTATAAGTTGGACCACTCCAACACATGAAAAATATTCAACATATATCATTTTCATACAAAACCATGAAACTACAAAATAAATTTTCTAAGAAACTATGAGGAATCACTTCTTCCCACTAGGATCATCCCATATGAATGATCTTAGAACTTTAGCGAGTTTTCCATGGAACGCTACAAAATGAGCTTAGCATGGGAGTTAATAGATATGCATAGTCTCCAACACTTTGGTGTATATCTAAATAATAAAACTTATAGAGACATTGGCTTATTCAATCACATGGAAAACTATTTTAGTTATTTGCATAAATTGCTTCAAAAGTTTGAGGNGGGGGGGGGGGGTGTGTGGAAAGGAAAAGCTTGGATTTGCTTACGAATTTGAAACTTTCCACAACTTGTATACGAGTCTAGTTAAGATTCTCTATCCATTTTTGTAGCTTATGTAAGCTCCACCTATTACAATCGTTTTGTCCCATTTAATGTTGGAGTTAAACACATTGTAGAAAATATCTAGACATTCTAATTGATCTAAGGATTCAAAGATTGGCTAATTCCATGACTACATGAGTCTTACTAATGAGGAGTTCACCCAAGAAATTATGTAAGTATGGGTGAATATATTTGGGTTGTATAAAAGTTGAATAATCACACATAATAGTCCATTTAATATGCACATTCAATGGTCAACTTTGGCATAGATTAGAGTGGAAAATTGCCATCATATTGCAAACACTCTAATATTTCTAGTCGTACAATTTTGGCACTATGTATCAATTGTCCTATTTCAAATTTTGATTGCACTAATGTTTTATTATTCTAGATTAGTGTGGATGATTTGATTGCAAACATGTTGTTCCAAATAGCATGGGTAGACCGATGTGAAAGACAAAACAACACACTGTCACATGTTGAATCCCATTAGTCACAATTGATCACCTTCCACTCCCAAATGTTGTAAAATTATGCAAATTAGATAATATGAATAGACAAAAAATGAAACGATTCATATTCTCTATGTAGATTATTTATACATCACCCTAACATTTAAACACGTTTTTTATTGGTTGATAGTTGGTTTATTATATATTGTTGTAAAGTTTCATTCTATTCATTTTCAAAGATTCATGTTATTCATATTTTGGTGTACAAATTCATTATATCAATGAAAAGTCATGGTTGATTTGTTTCCCAAATCATAGCACCTGTTGAGTCTTAGAATTTATATGTTTTCAATGACCATTGAGTCCACTTTTCACTCGACTTATATTTCAGCTTCACCTATTTGTCACATGTATTTCTATATTTGTCGATTTTATTAGCCTTCACCACATCCAAGCTTCATAAGACAATTATTCATTAAATTGTTGTTTCTTCCCCATGTTTTGATGTTTATTTAGAAAAGACTTTGTGGTTTCCTAACTTACTTACAAAAGTTCAGTAATTTACTACCAGAATTGCAATCTATGTGACTATTGGAGCATGCTTCTTCCGAATCTTATAGCACTACTGGAATTCCTGTAGCGACCTATTTCTAGAAATAGTTTTTCCACGACATTTATAGACAAATGAAGACGAATTGGGAAAATCGAAGACATTGGTTTTGTGAATATTTCCCAAATTAAGACGAATGCATGCATATTTCCATAACAAGAAATAGTTTATGAGATACGGGGGGATATTTAAGATGTATTTTCTAAGAAATCCTGTAGCGCCTCAATATTCAAATGGTTACACCTCTTGTGGACATATTTGGGAATATGGTTTTGTCAAAGATAATGTTGTTGTGCTTCTATGTTATCCTCCATTAATTAACCTCCATTTCCTTAATCAAGTTTTTGTTGGTTGTAGATCCATTCATTTGGAATCTCGTCTCATTTTGTTGTAACCATTTTACTTCTATGAGATATAAGCTATATGTGTAAATGCAAGGAGGATCAATGTAATGGGAGGAGAATTATGGAATAAAGAACTTGTTACAGATCAAGATCTCTCCATTGTAGTCTTTCTTGGCAGTGTATGCTAAGAGAGGCAGGGCCCCCTCCCTTTGGTATATGTTGTCCAATAGTTTCCTTTCATTGTGTGAATTTATTCAATTTCTACAGTTTTCTTTATGTTGCGTGGATCAAACTAATTCTTGTTGGAATAATATTCTCATGCTTTTTTGTATGTCAGTTTGAATGGTGATCCTCTGAACAAGGAATCGTCAAAGTTGCAGTCTATGCAATTAATGGTCACCAATTCCTCACTGGTGAGAAATTGCTCATGATATACATATCACATGCATGTATTAGTTTCTCAATTTTGTTGTTTATATTTTCAATTGAAGGTTTTCAATCTAACTTATAGAGTGAATCCAATGGAGTACTATTGAATATAAGGATCTATAGTCAACTTGCAATTCTACCTTAGAATATTCACTGTTACAGGAGAAACCAGTTCTAAGAGTTTTGCTTCATAGTTCATTAGAAAATGGCATCTTAGACACTTTGATATTAGATCTGCATATATTGTGTCTGGCACTTCATAAATTTACAAACCCAGATTGATGATAAAATCTAGCAGAATTATTATGATATAATTCAACTGACATTTTTGGCACCGTTGTCGGGGAAGTTCTTAAGGATTTAGTCATGAAGTGAGTAGTTTTTTAGTTTGATTCACTAATCATGTCAAAGGGGTCTTGGTCACACCATGGCCTTAGTGTCATGAGAGTCTGAGTGCATTTTTTGCCTCAAAATTTACTCTGTAATTTTTATCTGTAAGAATCCCATACACTAATCTGTGTGCAAGATAGGGATTATCAACCAGAAAGAAGTATTCAAGAAAGTTAAAGAATCCATCGAGGGAGAATAATGCTACTCCAAGAAATCTCTCAAATCCTAACACCAATCATAAACATCTCTTCATCTCAGGATAAGCAAATCTTGAGAGCAGTTAGGAACATATATGCATCCTGGGAAGTGATCCAAGAGAAATATCATCAAGAAGACCTAGAAGGGACCAAAGATCCATGTAAATAATTTGATGAATAGCAGATGTTAGAACCATAGTTTGAGGAATTTCTATCATGCTTATCATCAGATCCGAAGACTGATAAAATATTATCAGAAGATCTGCATAGCATGAAAAGGGAGGACATCTAACCTAGTGCTGATAAAAAAGAGAACCAAGTGAACAATGACTACATTCAAGTATGGTTCCAGAGGTCAATTAGTCCTCAGTATTCCTTCATCCTTCAACACTTCTTGGCACCATCTCAATCAAAGCAGTTGGTTCATCATATATGGATAATCATTGAGGTATATTTTTCATATTTGGATATGATTTTATTCGTAATCTTGTTGCACACATGAATTCATTTGAGATACTCCCACACTTGAGAAAATGTTTCCTTTTTTCAAGTAGGGTAGGGTAGTGTAGAAATAAATGAATAACAAAAATAAGAAGGGGTCATTCTTAGATCATCAATTCTGGTAGCATCATAGATCTCCTTCACTAAGTGCAGGGAAAATTATTCCAAAAGGATAATTCCTCTAGAAGATCTCTCTATTCCTATAGCATTACATCATGAGCTCTTTCACTTGGTGTCCAACATATTTCTTTTCATTATGCATACAAATTCATCCCTCTTCATTAGGATCAACATACCTACATCAAAACAAAAGAAACCATGTCGAAACAAAGTTAAAAGAAGAGGCAATTAGGTACTTACAATTTCTATTTATAAGTACACATGTAACTTGGGGATTTATATCATTAATTATTGAAGCTCTCCCATAAAACTTTCAATCCCTATACTTCTTATCCATCTCACACATGCCTTACACAATTTGAGTCACTACAAGGATTCTTTTTTTCATTTTTTCCCTTTCCTCATTTTTCCTTTCCACAAGAATTGTCTAAAACATAAAAAGAATTAAGGGAAAATTACTTCTACATTGAAATTCTTGCACCCTGAGATTGTGTAAATGATATTAGAACAGGTAAATTTCAAGTCCCTCTGATCTAGTCAAGAGCGCAAACTAAGGGACTGAACATTCGAAGTATGCAACATTTAGTCACGAACTTTGTTGCATGAGGACATGCAATGACTTGAGTGCGGGGGAGATGTTGATTCTTGGAATCAATATGTTTTCAATTACCATTTAGTCCACTTTTTGCTCGACTTATCATTCATCTTCACCTATTTGTCACTTGTATTTCTCTATTTGTCCATTTTATAAGCCTTCACCACATCTGAGCTTCATAAGAAAATTAATCATTAAATTCTTGTTTCTTCCCCATGTTTTGATGTTTATTTAGAATAGACTTTATGGTTTTCTAACTTACTTACAAAAGTTCAACAATTTACTACTGGAATTGTAATCTAAGTGACTACTAGAACGTGCATCTTCTTATTCTTGTAGCATTACTAGAATTCCTATAACTGCCTATTTCTAGAAGCAATTTTTCCATGGCATTTTCGGACAGTTGAAGATGAATTGGGCAAATCGAAGACATGGGTTTTGTGTAGAATGACCCAAATTGAAATAAGTGTAGGAAATTTTCCAAAACAAGAAACGGTTTGGGATAAATTGGCAGATATTTAAGATGATTTTTCTAATAAATCCTGTAGCACTCAAATTCTTCTAATGCCTCAATATTCAAGTGGTTACACCTCTTGTGGACGAATTTGGGAATATGGTTTTGTCAAAGATAATGTTGTTGTGATTCTATGTTATCCAAATAGATCCAACATCCATTATTTAACCTCCATTTCCTTAATCAAGTTTGTGTTGGTTGTAGATCCATGCATTTGGGATCTGGTCTCATTTTGTTGTAACCATTTTCCTTCTATGAGATGTAAGTTATATGCATAAATGTAAGGAGGATCAATGTAATGGATGGAGAATTATGGAATAAAGAGCTTGTTTCATATCAATAGTTCTCCACTGAATTCTTTCTTGGAAATGTATGTCAAGGGAGCCAGGACCCCTCCCTTTGGTATATGATGTCCAATAATTTCCTTTTTTTGTGTTAGTTTATTCAAATTATGTAGTTTTGTTTATGTTGTGTGGATCAAACTAATTCATTTTGGAACAAGATTCTCATATTTGTTATCTGTCATTTTGAATGGTGATCCTATGAACAAGGAATTTTCAGAGTTGCAATCTATGCAATTAATGGTCACCAATTCCTCATTGGTGGGAAAATTCTCATGATAGACATATTTCCAAGTGTTAGCCTAAAAACTTACATCTTTTCCATCATATGTCTTAAATAAACATCATCCACAACTTTTGACTTACAATCACATTCTAAATTCATAAAGTGGTTAGTGAGGAATGTCTACCTGACATAGTTATGGAGGCATGAAGAATGAGTATAATCAATTTGGGAAAGTGCTAATAGTCCTTCATTGTCTACCTCATGGGAAAATGTTCTCTCATTCTCACATTCACCCCTCTCAAGTGGAATGTAACAAACATAATAATAATATTAATAATGATAATAATTTAATTATATAAATAACCAAGAGGCACATACCTCTTCACTCGTGACCAGTCAATGCTATAAGTAAACTGTCATGAGGGTGAATGTAATATCATATTATATCATTCATTTATCAATAATTATACAATTCAAAATAAATCTGTCTTCATTAAATAATAACAATCATACTGTTATAGTGATATCAGAGCACAATCCTCGCCAATTAGGGGTTAAACTCTGTGAGTCTGTACACTAGCTGCTAAATTGTTGTTGCTATCGTAAAAAACATTTTGTTGTTCTGTATTATGGTTTTTGTTGTTCCGTACCTGCCCATCAACCACCTATTTCGTACCTGCAACCGTTCACTACAAAAAAAAATAAAAAATCAACCATACCATACTCCATCCGCATGATGTCGTGTCCATACCTGTTATCGTCGTCCACACATAGTCCGTCCGTACAAATTATTGTTCATTGTCCATCCCTCAATCCATACATTCTGAAATATCCCAGATCCAACTAATCTGGATATCTACTGCTGAGCAAGTGTTCTGTCTCACAGATTTTATACTCCGGGGGTTTCTGGATGCGTTTTATCTTCAGATCTGATACTCTGGGGGTTTCTGGATGCATTTTAGTTATGTGATTTAGATGTTTTGTGATTTTTGCATGTGCATGTTATACATTATGGTTTAAATAATATATATATGATGCATGTGGAAATAAGGAACAACAACTGCCCAATAATATGCATTATGAGATTTAAGCAGGGAAATATAATGATATACTGGAAATATATAAAATAGTCCTCAGTTAAATCTCATGGATCGTCACTGGAATAATAGAAAATAACATAAAATTCCCATGACCAGAAGATGAAGGCATATCTGATGCATGCACCGATAGATCAACAAAAATCGATAGCTCTGGAGAAGCACAATAACTACTACAAACTGGGAAAACTCGCCCGGAAGGCTATAACCATTGGAATGAGCTAGAAACTGTCTCAATAGAAGCGCCCTAGCTTCTAAACTGATCCTGGTGACTATCGGACGGAAGATCTGTCGTCTGAAACTCTGGATCTCACCCTATGGGGGTCTGCACACCTATTGGGCTCTCCGAGTGCCCCCCAATGATTCCACCAACAGAATCGGCTGCTATATGTCTCGAAATGTGCACCCTGGCTAATGATGTACTGGGATGGAGGGGTTTCCTTGGATCTGATCTGAAACTTCTTCTATAACCCCAATTGTCCTCCCTCAAGAGATGCACACTAAATGGCTGACTGTTACACACTGAAGGATTCAACTGTCAGAATCTGATGACAGGTGGCTCAATTTATGTGCCCTGGTTGGTTCTCAACTAGGTCAGAAGGGATCTGCAATACAAGCTTTGATATTGTGAAACCAAACAAACCCTCTCTCTGACCTTGCGTCCTCACTTTCTAAGTTGTGCAACACTGCAAACTGGATACTCCTGAATTGCATGGTGAAATACTTGGATGGTATCTCCGATGGGCTAGGGTGTGTCTCTCAACATCGAAACCGATCAATGGTGGTGGTTTCCTCCAGAAATCCACAAAAAAGTAGAATTTGAATCTCCTCCTCCTTTGGGAACCCTCTCAACATCAAATCATAACATAGCATAATGAGGAATTAGGTCGAATTCCTCCCTTTATACTCTTCTCGATCTAATTCACCATTGACCTCACTTAAGCTAGGCACTTTTCCTCCTAAGGTGAGTAATTAATTAATTAAGTCCCCCCCTTAACACCTTTTTGTTCTATTTCTTAGTTGACTTAGGCTTAAGTGACATTTCCTATGTTTTTGGCTTAATTCATCGTTTAGCCATCAATTATCGCTTATTTCTCCTCTAGTTCCTTGTTTTTGCTTGACTATAGTCTACGGGAACAAATAGACTACTAAGTCACTCCCTGCTGGCCTACTCTTGCGAACATGACATCACAACCCTCCCTTCCCAAGATTTCTTGTCCCCAAGCAACATCAATCTTGGGTGTTGCAAAATATGCTCCCCCTCCCATGTGGCATCCTCCACTGGAAGTCCCCTCCATCTAACCAAGCACTCCCTGATGACCCTATTCCTCAACCTGCGCTTTCTCTGCTCGAGTGCCTCCTCTGGCACTAGATCCAACTGAACCTCCTCATCTAAAGGTGGCAAATCCTCTGAAGTTTTGATCTGCTGTCTCGCTGCAGTTTTGGGGCAAGAAACAAGAAAGACGTTATGAATATTGCTACCTTCTGGTGTAACATACCCACTACCTAAAATCAAACCTTTATGTTGATTTCTCAACAATGAAAAATCCCTGAAGCTCGCAGCAGCAAAATGCCAAAGCCGATCCATAGGTCCTTAATTCCCTGTCACGGCCTCTTTTTCACGCGCCTGTGACATTTCCCCGATGATAATTTCGAGTCTCGGGGTTTCATGATTCCTAATGACAAGAGTTCCTGTCCTCTCGAACTCCCGATCTCCGATTTTCCGATGCGCCCCTTTACGCGCTAGCCCTCCTGACTAAACTCCTGGCCCATATGACCACTATTTCACAAAACCGCAGCCTTATCTCCTTTCGGGGTTTTGGGCTTCCAAAAGCCGATGTGTTCTGACTTCGGCTAGCCCTTCGGGCTAGACCTTTGGTCCACATGACCTTCCCCCTATATGACCGCAGTCATACCACCTATCGGGCTTCGGGGTTTCAAATGCTGAAATGCATTTGCCCACGGGATTGTCGATCCCTCGAATCCCGATTCTCCGCTATGCTGACAGCTGGCCCCCACACAACGGAGCTTTCCTCCTTATCCAATACGCTGACAGATGGCCCACAATGGCACTTTTCTCCTTGTTGGGGTTTCGGACTTCGCGATTCCGAAATGCCCAAACCTCTTGTCACCAGGATTCCCGATATCCCGATGACCAAAATGTCGATAAACGACTTCCTGTCGGGACTTTCCCCGATGGCTCCGATTGCTGTCGCGCGTCCTCCTTTGATGGACGGTCATGGTTAACTCTCGGGATTTCGTGACTTCTGATGTCCTAGACGCCTCGTCCCTAGGACTCATGAAATGATGGACTCCGACTCCCTTCAGATCTATGACACACGTCCCAAGTGAATGGACGGTTCAGATCGCTCCTCACGTTTTCGAGACTTCTGATGTCTCGACTTTCACGACCTCAGGAACTATGATTTTTCGAATGCCGATATCTCGATGTCTAGTGCCCAGATCTCTAGAATGGAGGATCGTGTGACATGCGTCCTCTCTCAGATGGACGACCCAGATTTGTGTCGGGGTTTTCAAGGTGGACTTACCCGATCTCCTATTCACGGGAATGCCGATATCCCGACTCCCAACGCCTCGATCTCCACCACGTGTGTCCACTAACGGACGGTCCAGATCGTTTCCGGGTAATTTCCCATGGAAATTCCCGATCTCATGTCATCGAGACTTCTGATTTCCCGATATGTGAAACCCCGATGAGCCAACCCTCCTTTC
>ML799510.1:108057-122125 GCA_009831015.1 Picea engelmannii | reverse complement strand
GCAGAAATAAGGAACAACAACTGCCCAATAATATGTATTATGAGATTTAAGCAGGGAAATACAATGATATACTGGAGATATAGAAAATAGTCCTTAGTTAGATCTCATGGATCGTCACTGTAATACAAGAAAATAACATAAAACACCTATGATCGAAAGATGAAGGCATATCTGATGCATGCACAGATAGATCGACAAAAATCGACAGTTCTGGAGAAGCACGGTAACTGCTACAAACTGGGAAAACTTTTTCGGAAGGCTATAACTGTCGAAATGAGCTAGAAACTGTCTCAACAGAAGCGCCTTGGCCTTTAAACCGATCCCAGTGATTTTCGGATGGAAGATCTGTCCTCTAAAACTCTGGATCTCACCCCTTGGGGGTCTGCGCACCTCTTGGGCTCTCTGAGTGCGCCCCAATGATTCCGCCAATGAAATAAGATGCTATCTGTCTCAAAATGTGTGCCCTGGATAATGTTGTATTGGGTCAGAGGGGTTTCCTCGGATCTGATTTGAAACTCCGTCTATAACCCAACTGTCCTCCCTTAAGAGTTGCGCAGTAAATGGCTGATTGTTGCACCCTGAAGGATTCCACCGTCAGAATCTGATGACAGGTGGCTCAATCTATGCGCCCTGGCTGGATCTCAACTGGGTCGGAAGGGATCTGCAATACAAGCTCTGATATCGTGCACCCAAACAAACCCTCTCTATGACCTTGCGCCCTCACTGGCTGAGCTACGCAACACTACAAACTGGATACTCCTGAATCACATGGTGAAATACCTGGATGGTATCTCTGATGGGCTAGGGTGCGTCTCTCAACATCGAAACCAATCAATGGTGGTGGTTTCCTCCAGAAATCCTCAAAACAAAAGAAGTCGAATCTCCTCCTCCTCTGGGAACCCTCTCGACATCAAATCATAACATAGCATAATGAAGAATTAGGTCGAATTCCTCCCTTTATACTCTTCCCGATCTAATTCACCATTGACCTCACTTAAGCTAGGCACTTTTCCTCCTAAGGTGAGTAATTAATTAATTAATTAAGTCCCCCCCTTAAAACCTTTTCGTTCTATTTCTCTGTTGACTTAGGTTTAAGTGACATTTCCTATGTTTTTGGCTTAATTCATCATTTAGCCATCAATTCTCCCTTATTTCTCCTCTAGTTCTCAGTTTGTGCCTGACTATAGTCTACTGGAACATATAAACTACTAAGTCACTCCTTGCTGGCCTACTCTTAGGAACGGGACATCACACAGTCGCCACCATACACCATGTCATGTTCCATACATTCCACCGTACGTCTGCTCTATCCCTTGTTCGCTACAGCCACCGTACCAACACTGTCTCCGTCGTACATTCTGCCACCCTTGCTCGTCACTTGATGATGTCGTACAATCTGTTTTCCCAATCCCTATCGTCCGTACAAACTTTTCTTAACTCATCCACCATTTTTTTTATTTTGACCATATTTTAAAAAAAAAAGATCATGCCCCTTTGGATATCATTAAAAAAAAACATTTTTAAAATTTTATTAAAGTTACTTTGTGGAAGGAAGTAGGAAAAAGAATGAGGAGACACGTGAAGAAATTAACCGTAAAAGTGAAATCAACATCATTAAATATTGTCTCGATAAAGTCGAGAAGAGTCAAGAGGAATTTACCTAAGTATAACAACTACTATTGGAAAAAATCAATACTTGATTATAAAAAGAAGACCGAATTGACACGTTAATAAATACATTAGAGGAGCGATAGAATAGTTATTTAAGAATGAGGGGTAACAACAAGGAAGAGAGTACAAGGATGCTTAATGAACAGATCACGAGAATTGATAAATTAACCGAACGAATGGACACATTATGTGCAGAGCCCTTGGCCTATCAAAGGCCACCACAAAGTCTGGGATCGCAAAATTTAGAGGATCAAGCTCACCAGGAAATACCCAAGATAATTTTTTCAAGAAATATGCACAAATATCAAGATAGAGATTACTAGAAGTTTAAAAATGAGTTACCGAAATACGATGGCAAAGACCAAAGAGGAGTTGTCACTTGGATCAACAAAATGGATGGTATTTTTGAATCAAACCCCCTTCTAGGCGAATGAGAAAAGATAATAACAACCTCCAACAGTTTAGAAGGAGAAGCTTATGACTGGTACCTATAGTAGTCCAGAAAATGTGACGCTCATTCCTTCCATTGGAAAAACTTCACAACTGTCGTACTAAAAAGGTTCCATGACGAAGAGGAAGATGACCTATATAACAAAATTGTGCATATTAAACAAAAGGGAAGCGTAAACGACAATACACATGAATGGGAGGTGATGGCAACAAGGCATAGTGGATTCATTGATGAACAATTACTAAAAATGTATATCTATGGATTAAAGGATAACATCTGTAGCGATCAACACTATAAACTATATGGTGTCGAAGGGTCCACTCTTAAGAAGAATCAATTACCACCAACAGAAAAAACTTCATTTCACTATAGAAACATGCTCTACTAGAGAGAATCCTATTTTACTATGCTATGGGGACAAAACATTCCTTAAAAGGGTGGCAATGTAACAAACATAATAATAATAATAATAATAATAATTTAATTAGATAAATAACCAAGAGGCACATACCTCTTCATCAAGAGGCATGTACCTCTTCACTCATGACCAATAAATGATATAAGTAAACCGTCACAAGGGTGAATGTAATATCATCTTCTATCAATAATTTATCAATAATTATACAATTCAGAATAACTCTATCTTCATTAAATAATAATGGTCATACTGTTACTAATTCATTTTGGAACAATATTCTCATGCTTTTTTGTCTGTCATTTTGAATGGTGATCCTCTGAACAAGGAATTGTCATAGTTGCAGTCTATGCAATTAATGGTCACCCATTCCTCACTGGTGGATAAATGCTCATGATAGACATATTTCCAAATGTTAGCCTAGGAACTTACATCTTTTCCATCATGTGTCTTAAATAAAGACATCCACAACTTTTGACTTAAAATCACATTCTAAATGCATAAAGTGGTTAGTGAGGAATTTCTACCTGACATAGTTATGGAGGCATGGAGAATGAGTATAATCAATTTGGGAAAGTGCTAATAGTACTTCATTGTCTACCTCATTGGAAAATGTTCTCTCATTCTCACATTCACCCCTCTCTCAGGTGGAAGCACTACCCAAGTTATACATGTTTCATTCCACCTATTGGGGATGATATCCAAACCTTGAAGAATGACCAAATAAACCATGTGAAGACTAATTCATATATCTTAGATAAGATATGGATCATTTTAGAGGAGCATAGAGACTGGCCATTGATTTTTTTAGAGCGCGAGTATTACAAGTTATTCCGATAAGGTAATTGATGATTTGGATTCTTTCTCTCGACACTAAACAGAATTGGAAGAGAAGAATATTTTGAAGGATTGTTGAGTAGATAAAATGAAATATCTTCCTTGTGTTATGCGAAGTAGTAGAAGAGAGTGACATGGTTTATTGATGGTTGGATGACTGCATAGAGTGCTATGTGGTGATCATGTAATTAGTTGAACCATGAGAGAAAATGGGTTGGGTTGAATAAGGTATTTATATGTAGCTCACTTTCTTCACCTCAACGGCCTCAAAGCTTAGATTGGAGGTGGCATCCGCTATGTATGCCTACGGTTGGGTGGAAAATTCCTCTTACGTAATGAGTTCCTTGATTCTATTTTATGTTTTGAAGATGAATTCAACATGTTTCACGTGTAAATTTGGTTGTGAATAAAATGGGCATGGGTTTCCATTATTGTAATTATTTTATGTTTGATTATTATGTTTCACTTACTTAGTTGCACTCATGCATGCATTTGAATCATGTTAGGTTGTTAATGGCTCAAAATTTCTACTGTGAAATGTGAAGTTGGTTCTCATTCTATAGTTGGAAATAAAGGACAACACAAAATAAATAACGGACATTATGTATTTTCATTAATGACCTCCATTGTAAAATTGCAAATATATATCCACCAAGATCCCTCTAGAACTAATCCAAACCTAAATTTTATTGGTGTATAAGGAATTTCATCTTTAAATTTTGGTTCTCTCAAAGTAGAAACCAAAGTGAACGTTTTCCCTATAATAGTCAAATGGAAACTTTGTGACTTGATGACTGGTTGAGACAGTCTAATTTTGTTTTATGAAGGGAAACAATTCATAGATGAAGACAAATTTTCCTTTATGATGCATGTGTGTCGCATACCCATACCCACCTCCCTTACCCGTCAAGGTACAATGATTCAAAATTTCTTCTTCCCTACAACTAAATTTTCCCAAGAAGAGACCCAAATAGATTGTAACAACAACAAAGCTTATATGCTATGAAAAAAAAAATGGAATTAATATTGCACCATTGATATATTTATGGAAACCCAATTAGAATTAATGAACATGGTTATGCATAATTATTCCATCACATAACCAATCCCATGCACATAATTCAAGTCTTAAATGGAATTTAAGAAGTAAACGACAAATTCACAGATAGATATGAAAAAAATATAAACATATCAACTCATCGGATCTACTGTAACTAACTTCTAACGGAAGCCATCAATTAGCAACCCATTCCTAATTGGAAATAAATATGAATAAATAATAATATTGGATATAATCAACATAAATCTATTTGTATAATTTTCCTATCTAAGGTATCCATTCCAACACAACATCTCACATTCATCAATTGAATTAATAACATAAATAAATTTTCACATATTTCATGGAAGATTAAAGACTAATACTTATATGTACTCGAATTGTCCACCAAACAGGTTGTTGGGGAGCGATTTACTACCCAACCATAGGCATCCATTGTCAAATCCACCCCAAGTTGGGCTATGAATCCATGAGGGTGAAGGACTATGAGGCTCTAATAACACTCAACCCAAACCATGGGCTCAATAATTTCAACAAAACCATACATTTACCACCATATCTATCGATGAAAACCCTTCAGGAAACTCATCCAAACTTTAATCAACCACAAATTCCTTCCCTGCAACCATACACAACACAAGGTCCAATATTCCTCTTATTTACCATGCAGTTCATTAGGAAATTCCTCATGTTATGATTCTTCACCCAAGAAATTGAATAAAAAACAAGATACTAGGAAATTCTCCACATTTTTTTAATATCAAAACCCTTAAGGTAGGGAAACACCTTACAATGATCCTTTTATGGAAGGAATCCACTCCAGTTCACTTGCCTCTTAAGGTTGGATGAGCTCTCAATGAGATAAGCTCCAAATACAATAAACTCCATACCCCTCATAAGGAGGACTCAAACCTTATTTATAACTAACAAGAGAACCCTAATCATAACAACCTCCTAACCACCTAGTGGACCTTCTTTAATGATACCCCATTATGTTTATTCAATATTAAATACTATAGTGGGCCTTATTTAATAATAACAAGAATAGTGGACCTAGTCCAATTTACATTGAATGACCTCAACAATTATTACTCTACTGTGTGCCCTTCATGCCCCCATTACACCCCTAAGGAGGATCCCAACATTCCACCCCTCTTAGAAAAACATTGCCTTCAACACTTGTTGTGAGGAGGTACAACCATAAACCAAGGCCCCACAAATCAGTGTTGATTTCAATGTCGAAGTAAGTCGTAGAACTAGGGTCTGATATACAAGTACTAACCACCAAGTTGAAATAGTTCAACAAGCTCCACCATAAACCAAGGTCCCATGTACAAGTGTTAACCACCACGCTAAAGTAGTCAGTGTGCCATGTGTAGTACTAACTGCAATACTAAAGTAATCTAAGGAGCTCATCTATAAATCTAGGTCTTGGATCCAAGAGCTCACAATTACTCCCCACTAGATAACCCCGAGCTCAATACATGGCTGAGAATGGTGCTCCAAATTCCTAACATGATCATGTGGATCAAAATATGTAGAACCAACCATATCAAAAAAATTGTCCACATAAGTGCAAAAGGTTTGAAGTGGATTTGTAAGGCACACTAATACTGGAGAATAGGCAAGCTGAAAATTAGTAGTCATAACTGGCTCTTGACTTCCCTCCATGATGTTGTGTACATAAAGTAGAATAGAGCCATAAAAAATAAGGTGAAAGTAGTTTTCATCCTAGAAATGACAACTATCCATGTACCAATCATCACAAACATCCTCTAAATCATATCAGGCATAGCTTTCTTGGTTATACTCTTCATTGATGAAAGGATATGTGGTATCAATAATACGAGTTTCCTCAAATTTATCTAGTATCTTTTTCATATCTTGGTATCATGTATATAAATCCCGAAGAGATTTTTTCACCAACATTTGTTCCTCCCATGGCATGTTCCACCACATTTCCATTCTTCATTTTCATTAGGGTTTGAGAGAGAAAATTTGAAAGGGATGTAGTGCATGTAATATTGATCGAAAGTATAACATATAATAGATCAAATCAAAGCCCCAAAAATCCTCTTTCCAATGGTGTTGTTCTAGTGGAAACCTGAACACCTTGTTAATATATATATGCTCTATAGTTCATGTGGCCATTAAATAGAAACCCTAAAATATGTAAGTCTAAGTCAACAGTATCTTCACTTCTCGAACTCCAATTTGGATGATAATTTTTTTGAAATTGGGTGATTTTCCAACAGGAACTCAAATATATAACTAGTTTCTTTAAATTCTACTCATTAATATATAGGAATTGATCTGGGTGTCACGACCCTCTTTTTCCCTTTGAAAACTTGCAAAATAGGAAACACAATTCTTCTTTTTTGGCCCAAAAAAGAGCTCTAAGAAAGAACTTGGGAAATTGAATAAAAACCAAGATATTCATAAATTCTCCACACTATTAATATCAAAACCCTTAAGGTAGTGCAACACCTTACAATGATCCTTTTATGGAAGGAATCCACTCTTGTTCACTTGCCTCTTAAGGTTGTGTGACCTCTCAATGAGATAAGCTCCAAATACAATAAACTCCACACCCCTCATAAGGAGGACTCCATCCTCATTTATAACTAACAAGAGAACCCTAATCATAAAAACCTCCTAACTACCTATTGGACCTTCTTTAATGATGCCCCATTACATTTATTCAATACTAACTACCATAGCAGACCTTATTTAATAATAACACACATAGTGGACCTAGTCCACTTTACATTGAATGGCCTCCACAATTATCACTCTAATATGGGTCCATCATCCCCCTATTACACCCATAGGGAGGACCCCAAAACATCTCTTACAATGCTCTAGTGTAACAAGGGAAAAATGAATCTACTATTCCTCCAGGTTCTCAGGATGGTATACCTTGGATGAGATAAGGTTAATTCCTGGTACATGGATACAGTTGCAAGTTAGACCTTTATTTGTGGACATGGCCACCATTTGTGTTCCTCTCAAAATCAACTCATTTCCCCTCTCACCAATAGTAAATCCCTCAATAGTCTTGCCACTATATCTCGCTAGCTTCATGTTGACTACATTACAATGCAACTTGTGGGTATGGTAGCCATTGAAACATATGGGTTGCACATGACCAGAAGAGGTGAAGATGAAGAGGTAAGAAATGAACAAAACAAAAATAATTGAGGAAGAACATTGGTGTAAAGTCTTGGATGAATATTGTCCCCTTTGCATGAGAAAACTATGTGTCTTCCCAAAAAGGGCAACATGCACTTTTCTTTGGACACCTCAAGCCAAAAGCTAGGTAACCAAGTAAAATACAATGGCTATATAGATAATATTATTTTAATATCATGGACCCCCTCTCTTCCCTTTTGTGATTTATATCCCCTTGTTGTTCCTCCAACAACCTATTTAGTAGTTTATTATATTAATTAAAAACTTAATCACACCATGACGTTATCCGATGGTGATATGTAGAACATAATAGCCACATGGACTCGTAACAATTCTCTAGTCATGAATTTGTGTTGGGATCCATGATAGGAATATTTATAATGTGAGTTACAACTTACAACATGGGGTCATATAACTCATCCTACATGGCTTGACACACGTCAATTAAGCCACATAATATTCATGACTTAGTATAATATATCTCATGGGTTTAAAATGGGGTATCACAATGTGCATAGAATATTTTCTATGGTGGGAGAATTTATGTGAGTGCATATAGACTTTTAGAATCACCCAATCCATAACATGGGACAATTTCAAAATCATCGTCAAAGAACAAATTCTATACTACCAACTATTGGAAGGAAAACAACAATTATGGAAATACCTACAATAAAAACTTAACTAGATAGTAGATTCATATGTCAAAGAGTTCAACCACTGTACCTTACATATTAGAGTGAAGGAAAAAGAAGTTTGTGACCAAGTTCATAAATAAACTAATCATGTCAGTTCAAAAAGAGATTGAGTTGTTCAACATTCATAATCTTGAATATGCCTATCATAAAGATGAGATAGTAGAGAAAAAAAATCATCGCCAAAGAACAAATTCTATACTACCAACTATTGGAAGGAAAACAACAATTATGGAAATACCTACAATAAAAACCTAACTAGATAGTAGATTCATATGTCAAAGAGTTCAACCACTGTACCTTACATATTAGAGTGAAGGAAAAATAAGTTTGTGACCAAGTTCATAAACAAACTAATCATGTCAGTTCAAAAAGAGATTGAGTTGTTCAACATCCATAATCTTGAATATGCCTATCATAAAGATGAGATAGTAGAGGAAACAAATAGTTGGAGGAAGCCTACTAGCATTGATGACACTAATTCCAATCAATGGAAAATGTTATTGTAAAAGACAATGCAATAAATAATCCATTTAATAGTACTATGCAATAGAAAAATGACACCAAATTCTTGAGGATAGACATGGTACGCCAAACAAGAACACATCCTCCTATAGTTGTTGCTAGCACAAAGCACATGTGAAAGATGATTATTGGATATTACATTTAGAGAAGCACCAAAATTCTACCATGACAAAGCTAATAGAAAATGAAATAGTAGCACTATACTACACATTAGAAAGCATTTCCAGCCTAGTGGAATGAGATGCAAGAAACCATTCCCCACTAAGATATAGATCAAGAATGATCTTACAAAAACTATTTTTTTCTTTTTTATTATTATAAATTATTTAGTAATATGAAATCCAAATATCTCAAATTGAATGTAGAAGTGAAGAAGTATAATCTAGATACCATTGTAGATATTGAACCTTACTCGGCTTGGATCAACAAAACTAAGGGTTTGTGAATTCAGTGCACATTGAAATTTAAGTAATAAAATTCTATGACTCTTAGAACTTATTCCAGTTCTTTAAGCCCAAAAATTGATCAAATTCTAAGGATAATTTACTTTGTTAGTTCTATCACTATAGAAAGAAGAGAGAGTGGCACTCTCAAATTAGCGTCAAGATCTCGAGGCCTCATTAGACACAAATCCATGTGAAAAAAAAACGATAACATTAATTAGACTAGTTGATTCAACACTATTCTAATATGTTCTAGGAAGCATGCAAAATGACTCCAAGCCATGAAATTGAGCATTCCATATAATTGTAACAAGTGAGCATTTTATTAAATGAGGAATTGTGTAGGAATTCATTACTGGAGAATAAGAAAATCAAATAGTAGTTTTAGGAGTTGTTGGATAAGGCTCATAATAGACCCAACTTGTCCTCTTGTGGATCTGCCATTGTGTTAGTTCCAAATAAAGATAGAAAATGGATAATATGTGTGGTCTATTGATTATTAAACATAATGTTATCAAGAATTGATATGCATTATTGCACTGAGATGTGCTCTATTGCTCAATATGAAAGAGGTGTTGTAACACAACATAACATGGGTAATGTTGTCATGGGTCAGCTCAACAAAATTAATTAATATAAAACTATCCTAGATCAATCTTAACTTTAGATAGATCAAGCATTGAGAGGGATCAAATCCCTTAAGGTGCAAACCTTTACTCAAGTTTTGCACTCTAAAAATGGTTTGCACCTCAAGGGATTTGATCCCTCTCGATGCTTGATATATATGGAGTTAAGATGTATCTATGTTGGTTGTACATCAATGATCTCTTATAATATATTTAGGTAGACAAATGTTTTAGTAAGATCGACTCGAAACCAAATTACCATTAGATATGCATCAAGTCATAGGATATATGGAAGGCAACCTTCAAAATGTGATAAGGATTGTTTGAATGGTTGGTGACATTCAATCTCATTAATGCTCTTGAAACATTAATGAGAATGATAAATCAAGCTCTATGACCAATCTTGATTCATTTATGATTATATGTTCAAACAACATACTTATTTTAGCAAGACTTGGTAGGAACACTTGTAGAATTTGAACCAAGTATTAACATACTTACAAAAATAAAAGTTGTTAGTCAACTTAAAGAGATGTATATTTGATTAGACATAACTTGTTTATCTTGGATTACATGTGAACCAATATAGGCTAAGCATTAATCTAACAAAGATATCATCCATGATCAATTGACCATTTTTTAAGAACATTCATGACATACAAAGTTTCTTGGGAATGGAAAACTAACTTAGGAAGTTTATCACAATTTTCCCATGTCACACTCCCTCTTAATGTAATAAATAATAACCAATCCCATTTCAATGAATAATTCATGTAACACGAAGTGTTCAAAGAGATCAAGTTCCAAGTCATGAATACCCATGTCTTTGCTTTGATTGACTTTCAAAAATCCTTTGAGATCGAGGTGGATGCCTCTAGATATGAAATTGGTGTAGTTTTGAGGCACATTAAAGACTAGTTGCTTACCAATTAAGGAATTATTTTATTAATAAAGAGTTTACTATTCACAATTACCACAAGACTCTTTAGTTTCTCCAAACACAAAGAAAAATTGAGAATATGTGCTACATGAGGTGGAACACTTATTTCTAGTAGGTTAAGTATCATAAGGGAAACATAAATAATATCACATAATTCCTATTGAGTCCATTGGCAATTGGGTTGGTAGTTTTTATAAGTATCAATAGTTTGGGTTCAATGCCTTCAAAGAAGATTACATGTAATATCCCTACAAAACTATACAATAACATTTTCATATGAAGGGTTTCAAAATTGTATAGTAAAAGACAAAATATTGTACAAACTTAGCATTATTTGTGTTCCTTAAGGAGGTCATAGACTTCAATTGTTGTGGAAATGCAACACTCCATAATTTTAGGAATTTTTGGAGTGGAGAAGATGGCCATGATTTTCCAAGGTGTTTCTTTGGGATGAGGATGGCATGGGTGGTGACAAAGTTTATATGAAGTTTTCCCCTTTATATCATATTGAAACCAACAAATTGAAAGGGAAATTACACTCCACTTCCAGTCTTGAGCATACCATGGGAGTTTGTATCAATGTTTTTCCTTTAAATTTTATGGATCATTAGTGTTATGGATCATTAGTGGACAAAATATTGATAGTAGTTATGGATAACTTTATCAAAATGGTCATAATTACACTCCACTTACAGTCTCGAGCATACCATGGGAGTTTGTATCAATGTTTTTCCTCTAAATTTTATGGATCATTAGTGGATGAAATATTGATAATAGTCATGGATAACTTTATCAAAATGGTCATGATTATAACCCTTAGGAATATTATTTCACTATAGCAAGTTACATAATCATTCTTTAAAAGCATTTTGGTGCATTTTGGTTTATCATCATTGTTCAACATCACATGTGGCATTATATTTCTCAATTACTTTTCGCAAGTGTTGTGAACATGTGGCATTATATTTCTCAATTACTTTTCGCAAGTGTTGTGAGTATGGATGAAAACCAAACTTAAGAGGAGAAATTCCTTCCATCCATATAGGGAAACATATGTATTAAATTAAATCATAATTCAACTATGTGAATTTTTAACCATAAACATTTAAAGGCATGGGATGTCAACCATTTGTATGTGGGATCATAGTTATAATTATGCAGTTTACAATATAAGAGACACTTTTCCTTTTGAAATGTGCCTTGGATTCTATTGAAGGATCCATTATGGGTCTTTTCCTTGAGGTGATGATGGAAATGAAGGTCACTACACATGAAAATACATAAGGTTTATTGATCACATCTAGAAAATTTATGATCAAGTTTAAAAAGCTTTACATAAGACTAAGAAAAAGCATAAGGTTATACATGATCAACAATGTGTAAGTTTAAGAAGCTTTACATAAGACTAAGAAAAAGAATAAGGTTATACATGATCAACAATGTGTAAACAATGTGTAAGTTTAAGAAGCTTTACATAAGACTAAGAAAAAGCATAAGGTTATACATGATCAACAATGTGTAAGTTTAAAAAGCTTTACATAAGACTAAGAAAAAGCTTAAAAAGCTTTACATAAGACTAAGAAAAAGAATAAGGTTATACATGATCAACAATGTGTAAGTTTAAGAAGCTTTACATAAGACTAAGAAAAAGCACAAGGTTATACATGATCAACAATGTGTAAGTTTAAGAAGCTTTACATAAGACTAAGAAAAAGCACAAGGTTATACATGATCAACAATGTGTAAATCATTAGTTTCACGCATGTGACAAATTTTTGGATTATTTTTAGAAGCATCGATTAAAGGATCATGATAGAAATATTAAAAGACTCAATTATGGGCTTTATAATATTATTTAGCAAATTGAAGATAATGTGTTTTAGTTGGATCTACCTTTCTAAAAGGGCATTCTTCTAGTCTTCAATGTGGGTTACCTAAAGCTCTATGAGTCATTGATGTTGGGAAACAAAGAGGAGGAATATTTTATCATGTCAATTTCTAAATATCGTGTCACTAATGTTGGCATAGATTTAGAAGTAGAAGTTTTATATTGCAAAGAGTGGGAAGTTAGATGTAGAACCTTCATAATTTTATCATTATCGAATTGGTATAAAATATCTATCTCTCCTTGAAGGTAAGTGGTACACCTTGGAAAACTTTGGTGTGGCTCAATTTGTAAATTGGCATTGAGTCACAAACAAACCAATATTTTAGTTGCACAATTTTGACAATGCAACTTGGTATCACAATCATAAAGTTTCATCTTGTTAATATTTTGTGGTACTAAACTTGCATGCGTTCTTTTTTTTTGTGGGCATAATTCCAAGCAACATGGGTGCATCAACATATATGAATAACTTATTGCATTATCACTTTTGAAGCCTAATATTCTCTATGGATAATCTTCCTCTCTCAATATCTTCCCTTTCCCAAATTTTGTATAATAGTGTAGATTATATAATATGAAAATGTGAGAAAATGAAAGAATTTTCATTCCCTTCTTAGATTATTTATACACCACCCTAATATTGTGAATGTGTTGGTTATTGGTTGATGGTTTATTCTCCATTTTTGTAAAGATTCATGTTATACATAATTGTTATACAAATTGATTTTGTTAATAAAAAACTTGAGTTGAGATTGTTGCTCAAATTATAGCATCATTGTATGTTTGATGTATGAATGGATTTAACATAGTTACCAACTTAACAAAAACTCTACAAAGTTCTCGTTTTTTTGGGGGTTCAATTTTTTACTCCGTTTTTTAAAAATGGTGCTACCGGCATCACCCTCTCTCCTTTTTTAGGTGGTTTTTCGATATTTTAAATTTTTCGATCCATGTTTCCACATTTTTTTAAATGCATATTTTTCATCTATTTTCAAAATTTTCTAATTTTTTTTTATTCAACGGTGTTTTTAGTCATTTTTCCATGCTTCTTTCAATCTTAAAAATATTTTTTACCATTTACTTTTTTGAAGTTACGATTTTTCGTATAATTGTGTCTCCTTAATTAATTTATTATTCAATACTTTTAAAATATGGTGGAAAACGCCATTTTTAACACATTGTTTACCTTTACTTCAATACATAGAAAAAAATGTAGTTAAATAACATTATTTTTAATATTTAGCAAAAAAAAAATATAATTCATTTTTTTGATTAAAAAAATTTAAAGAAAAACTTAAAAAAAATAAAGAAGAAAAAAAATAAAA
>ML799510.1:67874-97797 GCA_009831015.1 Picea engelmannii | reverse complement strand
GTTCAGTTTTGGTTTTCTGTCAGAGGTCCTTTTGTATGTTCCATCGGGGATTTCTAAGTTTGACTTTGGTCCAAGATTTCTGTGTGAAGTTTTGTAAAGACAATGACTCTTTGGTGAATTGGAATGAAATAAGGGATTGATTTTTGTATCATCTACATTGATTATGATCTTGGTGTCTTTACTTCCATTCTTACATTTATTTCAGCAGATGATATTTTCAGAAAAATACATAAAAAATGAATTTCCAACAAGCTTTTTGTTGATAAAAGACTAGCCTAAGCACTTGTAATTAATACTTGTGAGTTAGGATATATATTTTTGTTGGCTATAAAAATAGGGTGATATTCCTGTCTACTTTACTTTAGCCAAGTAAAGTCTGAAAATGCTTGAGTAAGATCAATTCATATCTTGTCCTCAACATTTATTTGGTGACCATATTGGGGAGATCTTCGATATCTCTCTGGTTAAATTCTATACTCGATTTTTCATCGATACATATTTCTTTTATGTTTTGATTCCTTGAGTGTTTTTTTATTCATGACTGTTCCTGTTGCAAGACAACCCAATCTTGAGCCCGGTCTCCAAGACCAGACCAACATTTCTTTGAACATGTTTCATACTATTTTAGACATTGCTAGGACCCGTGTTGAGCTTAACCGTTCTTGGGAAGAAATTGAAAGAGATAATAGTGTCCAAGAACAATTGGAAGCTAGACGTAGGCAACCTAGAAATCAGCAATAGCCTTTCATTTCTTCAGTTTTAGCCTTTCTTTCATGACCTTAGATTCTCGTGCTTCCAGAAGAAGAAGAGGCTTGTCACCTGAAATCAATCCTATTGCTGAAATAGGAAGGAGAAACGTTGTGTTATCTGCCCAACAAAGTGTTATAAGGAGAAATTTATCTGATTCATCCAGCTCGTCTTTCTTTCCCTCACCTATCATCCACATAATGGAATCTAGTGGTGGCTCTGGTGGCACTGGAAGTGTTCCATCTTCCCAATCTTCATCGTCATTGGTGATTGGTATCTTGTACAACCACCATATCCCGGTCCAATCTACTACAAACCCCACCAAAGTCATTAAAAAGTATGGCCTTTTTCAGTTCAAAGAAGATGCCATGACCATCCCATGGCATGTGTCTTCTCCTCTTAACCTAGCACCTGCTACTCGCCCGCTTTCGAAGTTTAAAGAGAATTTGCCTAAGTTTTCAGGAAATAACACTGTCAATACTAATGAACACCTAGTGGCATTTTCGAATGCTTGTCATAATGTAGGGGCTAACGACAATGACACTTGCATGCGCTTGTTTGTCAATTCTTTGGAAGGAAAGGCTGCGACCGATTTCTTTGACCTTCCTCTTAAGATCCTGTTTACTTGGGAGGAACTGATTTATTGGTTCCGATCCACTTACGGGTAATCCAAAAACCCTGCTAAGAATTTAAGGGAGTACAACAACGTCACTTACAAAGATGGTGAGACCATCAGTTCCTTCAACTTGCGTTTTACCAAGTTGTATACTCAAATCCCCGAACTTATTCGCCCCCATAACCAAGCCGACTTCATGCATTACTACAATGCATTGCCTTCTCCTTACCATCACAGGCTTGAAGAAAAGGCCATTGATAATCTCGGCTCCGCTCTGCACACTTTATCAGAGTATGAGGAACAACTTGAATGAACTGGTCTACCCCAGGGAGGATCAGTTAGACAGACAGATATGTCCGCTCTCTTACAGCTGGTACATGACATGAATAATCGTATGATATATTTTGAGGGGAAAGGTACTGTCAACCCCCTCACCCCTGGAGCTTTATCCTCTTCTGCCCCTCCTTTTAGAAGTTCGGTTGAAAATAATTTCCATCTGAAGTCTATCTTGCCTCGGATTTTGTGTAACTTATGTGAGGAACACCACGAAGAAACCACATGTGAGATAAGGAAGAGTGTCAGAGACAAGATCTTTGGTAAAATACCAGAAGCCACTATTGTTGTCCTAGATTTTGTCGAGCCGGAAGATGTCATGGTCGTCAACACTAGAAGAAAAACCTATGCCCCAAAAGCAAAATTTGACCCTCCTCGTAGTTCTTCTAGCCCGAGTTCATATTCAACTGCTGCTACGCCCCAGGTTCCCAAAGTTTCTGAGAGTAAAGAAATCACTCCTCTTCACCCCTCTTCCAAATACAATATCTTGAATCAATTGGCCAACGTCATGGCAGATGAAACCCTCCTAGATATGGTTGTCATCCCTGAACAACCAATGCATCTGAAACAATTCATGGAAGGAAAAGATTTTGTTGTAGCCAATCTTTCCAAAGAGGTAAGCGAAGAGGATTCTTCTGTAAATAAAGTAGGTGTACATAACTTCAGATACCCTATAAAAAATTCCCTCTTTTATATTTCTGTAAAGATCATGGATAAAATCGCCCACTATTGCCTCATTGATGGTGGTTCAGGCCCAAGTATCATGTCGAATATTATTATGGAGGAGCTAGGCTTATCTTGTAAAAATGAAAAGGCCAGAAGCATGCTTTCCTATAATAGTCTGCAACAAACGACCATAGGCGATATTAAGGATGTAATCTTGGTTTTATGTGCTCATCCTGAGATAAGGACAACCCTCAACATTCAGGTGATTGATATGCCTGTAGGAAATTACTCAATTATCTTGGGGAGAGATTGGCAAGCCCTAACAGGTAGATACCTCTCGCTCGATGGGATACATTTATCCATTCCTCGGAATGGAAAGAATATCATAGTCCTTAGAGAAGGAAGAATTTCACCCTACATAGAAAGTGTCCCACAATTTAGTGTAAACTATATTGAAGAAGAGCTAGGAGTGTATTCCATATTTGCTGAAGAGGATAATATTCCTCTGGAAAGAATTGATTTAGGTGATGAATTGTGGCGTATTCACTTCAATGGTTCACATTCTAATGAGGGTAACGGGGCTGGTATTATCTTGGTTTTCCCTGCAGGAAAGATTCATAATGTTTCATACAGGTTGGAGTTTGCTTTCTCAAACAATGCCGCTGAGTTCGAAGCTTTGTTGTTAGGCATCGAGAATGCCCTTAATCTTGGTTGTGGTCACCTTTCAGTGTTCGAAAATTCTGATCTTGTTGTGAACCCCACACGTAAGGCATGCTCTCCTAGCAACAACCTGATGGAACAATATTCCCAAACTATTTTGGCACTTGTCTCGAATCTCCTATATTTTAACATCACTCATGTTAGGAAAGAGTTGAATTCAATAGCTGATCGATTAACTGTCTTCACAGCCTCTCCTACTCAGCAGTTCTCGCCTCACTGGATTGATTGTTCTCTCCAATCTCTGCATCTTTCATACATTTCTGAGAATGAAAAATTCTGGAAGGCTATCCCTAACAATGAAAGCAATTGTGTTGTCATTCAAAATAAACCTCTCAAGCCTGAGGAGATTATATATGTAGAAAATAATGAAATTCATGAAGGCTTGACTCCTCTCGAGGGTTCGTTTTCCTTGAATGATGGAGAAAATAAAGAAAAGGAAGAGGAGTCACAACTGAAGGTGGTTGAATCCATCTCCATGAACGTTAGGGAACCTAGATCTTCATCGAATGTTAAAATAAATATCCAGGGTTCTGATAAAGAAGAAATGAAATCTGTTGAATTACTTAGTGGATATCAAAAGGTTTTTTCTTGGTTTAATGCGGGTCTTCATGGTTTTGATCCAGGTATTGTTCAACATATTATGAAAACAACCAGGCAAAAACAAATACTTGTGAACTCTGCGCTGGAAGCAACATTTCGAGCGGAGTTGAGGAATTCCTTAAGAACTGAAATGATTTCTTTTGCCCACCCTGAAGGGGTTTCCAATTGGGAACTTCTTTCGAAGAACCCTGATAATTTTAGAACCTGCATTAGTCTTCAAAATTTTAGGCCAACAATCATAAGAAATCCTTTCCCTCATGTTTCAACAACAGGTCGAAGAGTTATACTTGAAGCCCTTACTTGACAGTTTCTTTGGTTACAATAAAATCAAGGTAGAAGGGGCAATTTATCACAAAACCACCCTCATTACTAATTGTCATACTATGTCTTACGATTTCCTACCCTCTGGCTTATTTGTTACAGGTGTCACCTTAAATCGACCTATACGCACAACTTTCAATGAGTCGGTCAGTCTCCATGCTTATCTTGACGATCTAATCGTATCCGTCAAGGGGCTGACGACTACATCAGAATTTCAAGTGTTAGTCCATTTCTGGATTACTTTTGTCTTGGACACTAACTCAGAAATTTTAGAGGTATTACAGAGACAATGGTTTTCCCACACCATTAGCAGTCCTGGGTTGAATTATTGCGAGGGAACATCGTGAAAAGTTTTCTCTGCTGATTGAATCTCTGTATACTAGTAGTTTAGCTTTGTTTTCAATTTTTGTACTTCTTTTTCTGCTTTACAACACTTTGGTTTCTGCTTCTGAGTTGTTTTTTTTCTTGCTGCGTTTTAGTTTTGTCTTTTACTGCTGCTGTTTTAATTTCTGCATTATTACTTCTGTTGCAATTTTTGTCTTTATCATATTTTTGTATTTAGTCAGGTTATATTGTTGGATCAATTCCGCCACAGTGACACTTCTGCAAAGCATTGTTAGTCAATAAAAATCAAGCTTGCACATCTGATATGATCTCTCCGCTGAAGGGCCCTTGAATTTGTTACATATTTCCGTTGCTATCTTAGGAGAAATTGGTTGTTTCCCGCTTCTACTTTCCATTTCTTCATCCATCAAGGTTTTAAGAGCAAAACTATAAGCTTCCTCCTTCAAGTTAAGAGCTTATGATTATGCATACAGTGGTAAAACCCCTCATACTTATCACTTTTCATGAGTTATTCCCAAATTCTCAGTCATCTTTCCATTTAATCCGCTCACTTCCCCTTGTTGCATAATCATTCGAGTCACGTCTTCTTGAGATTACTATTCTTGGTCTACGGAACCATGAGTTATGAGTTCTAATTTGTTAAAAACAAATTTCCCTGTGGAGTCACCAGTTTGTTGACGATTGAAAATGTCAACGTAATTTCACCCACAAAGTGTTTCTAAGCCTATTATTATATAAGACTAAATAATGCTAGTAGGTGGGACCCCCTTGAACTTTTGAAGATTGGGTCTGTTCATTTTTTATGTTACGATGATGTGCTACAAAGTTACATGGTTGATGAGAATATGGTTGTCGTTGATATCAATTAAATTTTAAGATATTGTTCCTTCATGATACTCAACCTGCTATTCATTCATGGTATTTGTTCTTCTCACCTGTACAACAAAAATGTTAGTGAAAATTACAGAAAGGCATTTAAAGGAAGAGTAAATACTATATCTAATGCAAAAAAAAAAGGGACATAGATCTACGATACTATATGCATGGAAATACTTGTTGATAGTGTTTAAGTCCTAGCTGACAAAGAAATTGACTATGAAATATTGTTTAATTACATTTTGATAAATGCATATGGTGGAAATGTTGGTGGTGCACTTTGGCAAGGTGACAATGCAATGGTTATGCATTGATTAATGGGATCGGTGGATGCCTTACATATGATATAACATTGGTGGCTCATGGAAGTGATGGCTTGCATTTTTATGGTGATTATGCTATGTTTCGGTTAAAATGTTTGATGATGATGCTATACAGGATCGTTTAGATTGTGTAGTGGTCGAGCGATTTATTTGAGTTATATCGGGAATGTAAACATGGGTGGTGCATTTGGAAAAGTGAATGCAAATGGTTGAATTATTATGAGGACTTGGATTATGCTATGGTTTGAATGTGTTGATACTATCGATGCGCTGGTTGATTAATGGTGTTAATGGAAGGCTCGTTGGCATGTACTATGGAGTAAATGAGATGAGGGTGGAGGCGACGTGCATTTACTGCACATCGCCTTTACCCTTCCCGTTGGTCGCCACCCTAGTCATACTATTGTTGTTCTTGCTGTTGTGTTCACGCTCCGAATTTTTAGCAGGGTGAAACCGCTCGACCGCTTCTCGTCTTAAGGTTTTCGATTGATAGGTATGTCTCTTTTATCCATTCTTGATTTCACTCTGGTTATGAAATGTTTTTGGCTCAAATGTTTGGGTTGTGTTGTCCTGAGTGTTGCAACTTTGTGATTTCGGATTTGAATGGAAAATTGACAGTTCTGTGTATAACCGTTGTGAGTTCATCAGAGTTGGGGGCCTTCCTGGGTGATAGTTTTGTTACCACTACTTTTAGTTAAGGGTTATTTTTAGAAGGTTGGTTGGGTGATTGTTTTCGCGGTTCCTGGGTTTAACTAGAACCCTATCCAACTCTGTCAAGGAGATGCCTCCTGTCCACAAGCATCCTGGTCCTCCTTGGGCGCGTGCCTTTACCCCAGAGTTTCCAACATATTTGGTGCCCTATCCTTCCTGCAATGGCTACTGTGCAAACCCATAGACCCTCCATACTGGAGCTACATAAGGAGTATGTTAGGCATGTTAAGTTTATTGTGGCCTTTTACTTCGAATACAAGCTCACCCGCGATTTGTATAACAGTCATGTTAATATGGTGTTGACCATTACCTCAATGGTAATGACATGAGACCTGCTTTGCCAATTGCACTTCTAAGGGTCACAGTCGCCAGCCTGTTGTCAAAGAATCAGTTTTTTTGTTATGAAAGGGCCTCTGTCATTTTTTTTTTGGTTCGTGGGTATACACCATGATCACACTTGTTGGCCTATTATCTCCCTTACCACAGTGCCAAACTATTGGTCATTATACAGTCGTTAGAGTGGTGCTTATGAGGTTCGATAATGGTTCGCATTAATCACAGGGGTTTGGTGTTGTCACACATGTCGCGTCATGTAGGTGATGTCTTGAGAATTAGAAGACTGGATTGGATATGTTTACTACATATTTTTACACTTGAATGCGTGCAGCCTGGTCACTCACATACGACTAAATAAATGGCCCAGAATGAAGTTTTGAGTTATATCATGGTTATATATATTGTTGTGTGGTTATGGGAATTATGACACTGTGGAATTCTCTCAATCGTGCACCACGTATAATATGGATGGCTTGTTTTGTATGCCTAGTGATACCCCCAAATTCTAAGTGCATTTGTCTTTTTGCAATGGATCACTGTTGATGATAGTTGTGTGGGACGTTTGGCCTAGTTTTGAATAGCACCAAGATATTTGTTTTTTACAATGGCATGGTTACATGGTTTCAGAAGTTCATTTTTGCATAGCTTGTGTCTAAATGTTGATTGTTGGTTGTATAGACAATTGCCTTTCAGGCATGGCATGTGAAGTGTTGATTATTTTGATCTTTCTATTGCATATATTTGTATGGGAACGTATCATTACAGATCTTGATTGTCTATGTAGAGACTCCATTATTATGTTTGGGAAACACTACTTTCAAATACAGACGTAGATTGGGGAATGTATGGAATGGTGGATGTTAATGGTTACAAATTGAGTGTTGTTGTTGACTGTTATGACATATACAATGTAAGAATAAAGGGAACAAAACCTCTTACAAATTGTGTGAGGTACTTCTGTTTTGTGATAACACTGTGTTGGATATTAATGGACGGTAAAATTAAACAAATGCACAAGAATTATTACTTAGTCATCTGATTGTTGGTTGATGTTATGGATTGCTTGATTAATCTCATGAATAATAAACGTTTTTCCGCCCCCTCTCATTATCTCATTTTCTGCTAATTAAAACCCCCTTACATATCCCATAGTCATTTTTCACCCCTTGTTCTGATATTGATCACAACTAAGAAAATTTATGTGTTATATTGGATAGAAATGGTAGAATTCTGTGTGGATTGTAGTGAGGTTTATTGGTTTGCTTACAGTTGATTGTTGTTATCATTGAGCAGTGACCATATCTCTTTCCTTTCATTATATCATTTTTTCGCAAATTACAAACCCCTCATGTATCCCTGAACATTTTTTCCACCCTCCTTCTGATTGATTAACATTAGAACAATTTGTATGGATTGGATTGCATGAGCCTAATACATTCTAAGCCAAATCTATTTCGTATTTTTAAGAAGTTGTCATGCATGGTTATTTAAAATACTATTTTCTAATTGTTAACATATGCAGGATAATTTTTTTCAGTAGGGGAATCCATGGCCGAGGAAACAGAGGTAGAGGTAACTGGAACCGAGGCCCAAGGAGGCCTAGGTTCTCGATACATTTTGATGTTGATTATGAAGAGCTTGGCCAATTGTTCCATGCTGGGTTCTTTAATTGGATTAGACAGGGAGTAGTCCAACTAAGGCTTGAAAGGCCTCTCTTCCAAGCCCCTCAAGCCCCCGGTATACCTTTGCCTCCTCATGTCTCGTTACATCCTGAAGTCCCAGAAAATGATGGGTGGCAGGAGATTGTTCACCCATCAGTCTCCCAACACCGTGGATGGCCAAACTTAACTTTGTCTGTTCCCCCACCTTTGGACCCCATTGCCCAAGCTGCCCATAACCACTCGCCAGTGAAATCCTCCCATGCCAGCAAGAGACTGAAGACTGAATCCCACCATGCATCTGATAAAGGAAAAGTTGCCGCTTCCCCTTCCTCACCCTCCGATGACTCTGACAAATCTGTGTCTTCACGGATGCATCTGAGGGATGATTGTTCCCATGTGATTAGTGAGATAAATCCTAAAGGCTCCGCCCATCTCAAGGCATTTTTCAGGGAAATCAGGAGGTGATAGCAACAACCAAGGAAAATATGAGTATTAGTTTGAAATATTACTTGACAACATGTCTTATTTTGGATATATGAGTATTAGTTTGAATTATTTTCAAGTTTTATGAGCTAAAATCGTCAAAGGAAAATATGTTTTGAAGGGAGACACAAGGGGTGTGTTTGCTTAACAAATGGATTATGTTATGATGTGATGATTGTTATTCACTAAAGGAGTCACAAGGGGGTTCCACCTATTAGTTATTATTTAATTATGACTATATTATGATTATTACTTTTCCCCCCTTCCTTAACTAAAATTAGTTAAGGGTTTATGTTAGCTTAACTAATAAGTTAGTTCAACTACTCTAACAAATTCTAAATTGTTAAAAGTTGAACTAAGGGGAGGAACAAGGGAGAATAGAAGCACAAAGCATGCTAAGGTTTGGTCTTTGAGTTATGTTGATATAGTTTAGTTCTCATTCATTCATATATTCATCATAGCCTAATTCTCTTTTGTGATAGCAGGGTCTTATTGTAGACAACAACATTTAGGGTTGAATCAAATCATTCAGACACTTGTTCTTCATAGGTGTTGATCTATCTTTGATAGTATGTGTAGACTTGTCTGTTTGTGAATTGACTTTCATGACTGATAAAGGCTATTGTGCAGAGTCGAGTGGACAACAATCTGTGGCAAGCTGATCCATCTTTTAGAGTTTAGTTTTGGTTTTCTGTCAGAGGTCCTTTTGTATGTTCCATCGAGGATTTCTAAGTTTGACTTTGGTCCAATATTTTTGTGTGAAGTTTTGTAAAGACAGTGACTCTTTGGTGAAATGGAATGAAATAAGGGATTTCTTTATGTCTCATCTACATTTATTATGATCTTGGTGTCTTTACTTATGTTCTTACATTTATTTCAGCAGCTGATATTTTCAGAAAAATACATAAAAAGTGAATTTCCAGCAAGATTTTTGTTTATAAAAGACTAGCCTAAGCACTTGTAATTAATACTTGTGAGTTAGGATATATATTTTTGTTCGCTATAAACATAGGGTGATATTCCTATCTACTTTACTTTAGTCAAGTAAAGTCTGAAAATGCTTGAGTAAGATCAATTTATATCTTGTCCTCAACAAGGTGCACTCATTAACTCTCTTTCCTTTCTCTCTCGTCACTTTGTTTAGATGGTTTTGGGGTAGATTAAGGGTAGATCAATCTTTTAAGGGAGTTATCGTTATGCCTTTACCTTAGACTCAGTATAGGGGGATTTTCCCCGTAGAAGAATTGGTGACTCCATTGGGGAGTCTCTCTAGGGTCTTAGTGGGAGATTTTGGTTTGATTTGATTTTTTCAGTTTCGTTTTTAGTTTTCCAAGTTTACTGAGTTAGTTAGGGTCTCTTGTCACCTTCCAGGTGCCTATTAGCCTCCCCTGCCTAGTTGGTTGTCCAAACCTTTTTTTCTTTTTAAAATTTTGCAAAAGTGTACGTGCCCTGTCCTTTGTATAGCCCACATACATACATAGTCTGCATTGTATACAACCCACATACATATGCAGGTTTTTTGTTCTCATCACACATCTCTGTGTTTTGGAAGGTTTAAAAAATGAGACTTTTTCTTTCCTAGAAAGAAGCTCTGTGCTTCTCAGGCCTTCTTGAACTCTTCAGGGTCTTGGTTAATTGTGTTTGGTTGGGTCAAAGATTCAGTTTATCTTGCACTTTGTAAAGAACCCTTGTTGTTTCTTTATTTTATTTTGTTTGCTTGGAAGGTTTAGGGTGAACTTATAACCGTTAGATCCTCCTATGGATTCTAGTGAATCCCTGCATTCAAGCAGTGCTTTAGAGTCTGTGTTAGTCTTGGGTTTATTTTTCTCTTTACCTTGTTTGTGCTTTGAAAAATTAAAAGTATCATTTGCTTGTGGTTTTCTTTTCAAGCATTTCAAAAAATAAAAAATTATTGCATTTAGTTATGCATTTTTGTTTGGTAGTTCTTGCATAGGTAGTTTACTACAAAATAAAAGAGTTCCTTTTCCAAAGTTCCTTCTTTGCTATTTCCTTGAAATTTTAGTAGTTTGCATTTACTTTGTAAAACGAAAAGCGCATTCTAGGAAACCTTTTTTCATTTTAGGATCTTGGACTACTACTTCGAAAAGTTTGCATTCACAAAGATTTAAAAGCCATTTTTCAATAGTAGAACCTAGTTTGCTTTTGCACAAATGCTCTAATGTTTTTATTTCTTCTCTTTCGTCTCTTGTAAACACCATAAGTTGCACGTCCGTACCCTTTTGAGTAAATCAAGCCACTTAAAATCAACGATTAACACTTAAAATCAACTAAAATTTTGTTTGTAAGGTTCACCAAGTAGTCTAGGATTTAAGGCCTTGAAATAGGTGTGGAGAGGAAACTCTTCAAGGCCGCTTAAGCAAACATAAGAGTCTATGATAGGAAGTGTCAGAGTCGATTTTCGTAAGAGTTAGTTGGGACCCCCCTCTAATACAGGGGATGAACACGAGGCCATGTAAGGAAAAGTAGAGGATATAACCCCTCCAAAGCCGGACCGAGTGTAGTGGGGATCGTATATTGAGAGTCGTTCTTGGGATTTACGTTGATCGCATTTGACTACGGAGCCTCGTGGACCTCGAATCTGTTCGATATCCTTAGTTGTCTTCCATACCATTTTCCTTCAGTACCCTTGAATGGCGTCCAACTTTTTTTATCCTGTTGATTACGATCAACCCAACTGTCGACCGTACCCACATAGTGACTGATTGCGAGCTGGAAACCTAGTTGCCTATTTTTAGGGACTTACATGGGTGATTGCGGGGGTATACTACGGTACCTAGGGTAGAAGTTGGATCACTCTTTGCAGAGTATACCCAGAGGGTGTTTCTGTGTTCGAGTTACACTTGGACCGGTAAGTTTCTCTAGTGTTGATTGGCGTAACTGTTCTTCCTGCCAATCAATTATTTGCTTGATTTTTCGTTAGGAAACTTTTAGTGTGTGCTATGTGTTTCGCACTAGCTCAACCTTAGAGTGTCGGTTGATCATTTCACAAGGTGGAATATCAACAACTTTTTCGTTCAAGTAGGCTTTAGGGCCTTCCACCGGTTACATTGGAGCCACCTCCACCATCACTGAGGCGCAGTCTAGATCAAGAGGGTTCATTAGAAGCGACTGATCCACAAGAAACTGTACCCGAGCCAACTCCTAGAGAAGACTTTCCTACACCGGAGGAGTCCACCATTTTTGACCTTGAAGTTGAAGGCTCCAGGCATGTAAACCCTTTGATCATTGACTTATCGGCGCCGCTTCTTATTCAGATAGTCCCTCCCGAGGTGACTTCACCTGAACTTTAGTTTGTTAGACGAGTGATGATGGAAGAAACTAGAGATAATTCTTTTGGGAGTCCTCATACTCCCATCTCGGCTACCGTGGGAGGGGGTTCTGTTCCTCCTCCTCCACCTCCACCTATCAGTACTACGACTGTCTAGACACCCACTACTTCGGGTAGTTTCACAATCCCTTCAACGACTCTGACCATTGTTCCCTATATCTAGAACGTGTCTGACGTTCCCTTTTCACATGGGATGTCGGGTTTCGACTCTAGTTTGGTCCTAACCTACTCTACTCTAGAGACTACTGGTCTAGGGGCATGGATCTCTAATGCTCCCTAACAAGGATCTATCGCAGGAACCAATGCCTTGTTCAATGTTATTCCTTATGGTGGGGGTCATATCCCTCCTACGTCCCCTTCACTCGGAGGCACTTTCCAGTAGCCAATTGGGCCTAACACCAACTCTAGTTTGTTCAGTGGGGGGAGTCATGGACCTCAGTCCTGCATTACTCTGGTAGGGTCTATGCATTTTTCTTTGTTTGGTGCATTTGGAAATAACACTTTCTCATCGTCTACTTTCTCAGCAGGGGGAAACCCCATTTTTGGTCAACCAAACCCTATGCAAGGTTTCATTCCTTCATAAAGAGCGATGACAGGAGTTTACTCGTTTTAAGGTTTTGGAAATCCCTGGTAGGTCTCGTTTCCTTCGCAAGGGATTTCGATCAGGGGAAACCCCTCCCACACCGAGTGGAACCCTAGGTAGGGTTCAGTACCTATGCCAAGAGGGTCTTCTTGGGGCATCCCCAACCAAGGTCCTTGGAATACTATGCAGGGAGAAATCCATGCACAAGGCATGTCATCCAACTACGAGAATCAACCAGCAATGCAGAATCAAATGTATTCACCTTTTACTAGACAGGGCCACCATGGTTTCTATCAAATCCCTGCCCAATAACAAAACTTTTCCTGGCAACCTGGTGCCAACCAAAATCCAGTCCCCTCTTTTCATTTGAATCCACCACAACCTAGGCTACCTTTCCTATAAAATCTGCATTTTCCAGACTTGTTGAGACTGTTGAACGACCCGATATGTCATGATCCGCGTTGGCCCTCCATGCTGACTAAGTTTCCCTCGAAAATCCCTAAGTTCGAAGGAAATCCTGACGAAGATCCAGGTGATCATGTTACGACATTTCATTTATGGTGCTCATCCAAATTATTAAAGGATGATTCCGTTCAGTTGTGTTTGTTTCAATGAAGTCTTATAGGGGGTGCCACAAAATGGTATATCGAGATGATAACTCAAAGTACGCTTACTTTAAATACCTATCTATGGTCTTCTTAAACCATTTCCAGTTACCGGTAAGATACGATGCCAACACTGAGTTGCTGGCCAACTTTGAGCAAACAAAATCCGTCTATATCTAGAATCACATATGAGAATGACGATGAAAAAAGAGCTTGATCAAATTTAAGGTCCCTCCCACGTTTTTTCTCGATTGGTTCCTAAATTCCTTGGTTCCTTGTGTATCCAAAGACGTCGCAATGTTCGAGGTTTTTTCTGAAGAAGAGGCTATCATGAGAGCCTAGTAATTGGAGTTGATTTACTCTCAATCCATTATGTTGTACGAGATACTGCCTGATGTACCATGGTTGAATTTCGACAAGACCAAACAAAATTCTGGGCCTCACGTTGATGGCATAGTAGGATCAACAGAGAGCAAGCCCACATATCAATTGACTAGTCAGTTACAATAGTTATCGATTTAATAGTCCATGGCAAACCGAAATACTAGTTCGGCTTCCCCTGTAACCCAAATGTCAGACGTACACAATGTGCAATTGACAAATCCCAAGGGTAACCAAAAAACCGAGGGAAAGAGGAAATCTAAAAACAAGAAGGGTAAGGGGGATAAAAAGGCTGCAAATAATGTCAGCGAGGGCAAAAACGAAAATAGGAAGGTGAAGTTTCTGTGTAAGCTTTGCACGAACGACTACTTGACTCACCAATTCCCTCAGCTTGAGTAAGCCCAAAAGTTATTGGCACAACAACAACGTGTCATGTTAACCAACCCTTTTCCATAGGGGAAAAATTTGGCTCAAGCTTCCTCATCCACGAATGCGGCTTGGGGAAATCAGAGAGCCCCCGCGCATAATACTAACAACGAAGGCACAAACATTTATATGATGAAGTTTGAATCTCATATGCAAACAAGGGATCATAATTATTGAATGCCAGAATCTGTTGAGAAAGACAAAGAATCCTCTAACCCACTGCCTCCTCTTAAAATTGAGAAGACTGTGGGAGAAACTATGACTCACATCCCTAAGGGTGCGTTAAAAAAGGCTTCTCATAACCCGAACGCAAGGGTTGCTCAGAATTACTCCATTGTGGAGGATGTGGCACAAACACCTTGTGCAATGTCTGCTCTGGAAGTCCTCTAGAGTTTCCCCTCACAGAGGAAAGCATTGTTGTCTATGTTCGGAGCGGTCAAGACTACTAACTCATGAATTATTGTTTTTGAACCTACAAGTTATAAACCTCGTCTTCCTCACCATGTCGCTTTTTAGATAGTAGTAGTGTATGCCATGAAATCGTTCATATGGAATATTTTTCGTACGATGGTTGATGAGGGTGCCTCGAATTGCATGATGTCATTGGCATGTTGGAAGGCCATTGGTCAACCTAAGTTGTCTTCATTGCTAACTACGTTTGACGGTTGATCTTTTAGACTACATGGCATAATTCCCTCCTTCCCCATGAAGTTGGAGGGAAAAACCGTGTATGTTGAAGTATAAGTAGTCGATGCACCTCTCGACTACATTCTTTTTTTAGGGCAGAGTTGGACCTACGCTATGACAGTGGTTGTATCCACCATTTTTTGGGTCTTATGTTTTCCTCATGAAGGTCAAATCATAATTGTTGATCAATTATCCTTCTCCCATCCTGACCCTTCATCGGGGGAATCCATGATCCCGATGATTGACAACCTGCAGCCAAGTACCATCAACTTAGGTGCCGGATTGTTTCCATCTTTAATGAGGACTTTTGATTATTCGTCACCTGCTAATGATCTCAAGTTTATTTTGGTTGTCCTCGACTAGCCGAAGGCTATGATCTTTCAAGTCACGTCTTTTAGAATGAAATACTTTAACAACCCGTGGATTTTACCTTCCCCATCGGATTCAATGGAAGGGATAGGGAACCCTCAAATGGCTATGCCCTTATCCACTGCTGAGGTTGCATACAATATTGCCTAGCAAGCCTCGACCAACCCTGATCTGGCTCCCCCACAAGAGCTAGATCCTGTTCTCAAGTCTATTTGGGCTCAAGACTCTCTCGCCACTTATGATCCTTTGGACTTAGTCTTTCCCTATGACGACACGATTTTGGAAGCAATGACTAAGCTAGACAGACCTTGGGACAATATTCACCACATATATTATTTCTTACCAGAGCTGAAGAGAATAGAGGCAAGAGAGTTCATTACGACCGTGAATGGAGATGCCCCTTGTCTTGTTAACCCTTTAGCCACGCACAAAATCTATGCCAAGGGAAACATGGCAAGTATAGATGAAACAATTCTTATCAACATATCTAGAACCCCTGGAGTCATGGAAAAAATCTTCATCGGAGCAGATTGTTCCCCCGAAGAGATTCAGATCTACATTGAATTATTTAAAGATTTTCGCGACATTTTTTCCTGGTCTTATGAGGAGATGACATGCATTGACCCACATATTGTTGAACATGAGATCACACCTTACCCCGATACTAAGCCCGTCCGAAAAAAGCCTTCACCCATTCAATCCTCTTAAGGAAATGATGATCGAGGTTGAGGTAGAGAAACTCATCAAAGCTGGTTTCATCTATCCTATGCAATTTACAGAATGGGTGTCGAACCTTGTTCTTGTCAACACAAATCAAGGAACAATCTGGGTGTGTATGTAATTACTTGATCTGAATAAAGCTTGCCTGAAAGATAATTTTCCAACCCCATTCATTGACCAGATTGTCGATGAATGTGCAGGTTATGAGGTATTTTATTTTATGGACGGTTTTTCCGGGTACAACCAGATTCAGATCAAGCCTAAGGACCAACATAAAACTACATTTATTTTTCCTTGGGGTACATTCGCATACAGGAAAATTTCTTTTGGCCTTAAGAATGCAGGAGACACTTTTCAATGGGCCATGTCATTTTCTTTCCATGAACTCAAACACATAGTCGAGGCGTATCTTGATGATTTGGCATCACGTTCTCATAAGAGATATGATCATCCCTCCCATTTACAACTTATCTTTGAAAGGTGTTGCTACTATCGGATTTGCCTAAATCCAAATAAGTGTATTTTTTGCATGACATCAGTACGCTTGTTAGGTTTTATCGTGTCAACTAAAGGGATCATGGTCGATCCTCTGAAGGTTGAGGCAATAGTTCAATTTCCTCCCCCACACACAATACCCCAAATTCAAAGTATACAAGGGAAAGCTAACTTTCTTTGGCATTTTTTTGCCAACTATGCTGAGATTACTAAAGGGTTTATCTGTCTCTTGAAAAAAGGGGTCCCATTCTGTAGGGATGAAGTGGCTCAATGCTCTTTCGAAGCATTGAAACGTGCTCTGACGTCTTCCCCTCTGCTCAGTCCTTTGGATTATGGCAAATATTTCTTGTTGTATTTGGCTACCGCGGAGTCTACTATTGGCATGGTCTTGGTCCAAGAGGTTGATGCGCTCAAATATCATGTTACTATCTTAACCGAGGCTTGGTAGGACCGGAACTCAATTACATACATGTTGACAAACTTTCTTTGGTAGTTGTTCATGCTATCCAATGGTTCTGTCATTACATCTTACTTTGAAAAACCACCGTCATAGCTGCCGTGAACCCTTTTCAATATGTGTTAACACAACGGGTCATCAACGGGAAAATCAGCCGATGGATAGTCATCCTGCAAGAATTTGACTTGGATTTTGTTTCGTCAAAATATAAAAAGTCTTTGGTCTTTGCTGAATTAATCTCAGAACTTCCGGTCGAGAATGGTAATAATTTTCCCGAAGAGTCACTGATCAATGGGTATCTTTTCCTTATTGAATCTTCGATCCCTTGGTATGGAGATATACTTGTGTATCTTCAGACTTTGAAGTGCCCATCTTCTGCTTCTCACGATGAGTGTCAAGGAATATGCCATCAAGCATGGAACTGTATTATCCTTGATAATACTTTATATCATCGAGGAGTGTATTGCATTCTTCGTCGATGTCTCACTCATGAAGAGGCAGAACTTGTGTTAAATGAATGTTACACAGTAGCATGTGGCGGTCACCTATCTCGGTTGGAAACATCCCAAAAGATTCTTCGTGTTGGATACTTTTTGCCCTCATTGATCAAAGATTGTGTAGAGACGGTCAATAAGTGTCACCTGTGACATATCTTCTCTCAGAAGATGTGGGCACACCCAACTCCCATGATCCCAATTATTGATGTTGGTCCCTTCACCAAGTGGGGGATTCATTTTACTACATGCCACCCAGTTTCATCTAGGGGGAATTGCTATATCATCATAGAAGTATACTACTTTACTAAGTGGTTCGAGGCTATGGCAACATTCAACAATGACGGGGAAATGACTACACTTTTAGTTTTTAACCATATTGTAGCCAGGTTCTGTATTCCGAAGGAGATTGTCACAGATCATGGAAGTCACTTCCAGAACAAGATGACGTCCGAGTTAACATCAAAAATAGGGTTTAAGAGGGAACATCCATCACCTTACTACCCATGGGCGAATGGTCAAGTGGAGGCTATTAATAAGTCTCTCAAGACTATTCTTCAGCAGATGATCAATTTGGCCAAGTCAAAGTGGAATTTGATGTTCTACTCGACACTTTGGGCTTATCGAACCGCAGTCAATATTTCTACCGATTTTTCTCTTTTCCAACTTGTCTATGGGTTGGAAGCAGTCTTTCCCAAAGAATGAAAAATAAATCTCTTAACTTGGTAGTGGAACTATTTCTCGGCACTACACCACTTGAAGAGCGTCTTTTATATCTCGAGCATCTCGATGAGCAGTGTCGAGATGCATCCTTGACCAACGAGGCCCACAAACAATGTGTCAAGTGTAAGTATGATCGGTCTATCCACCTAAGATTTTCTTCGAAGGCGATCTTGTCCTGGTTTATGACCAAGATAAATATCCCTTGGGGGTAGGCAAGTTCAAACCCATGTGGTTCAGACCGTTCATTGTTAAGAAAGTGTTAGAAAATTGTGTCTATCAATTGGTTCATTTCGAGGGTAACGCTTTATCAGAGCCTAGAAATGGGCTCTACCTTAAGAAGTATTACGCTTAGATTGGTCACTTGAGCGTGACTTCTTGTATATAATGTATAGATTTATTTATACAATCTTGTCTTCTTGTTTTATGTACGTGTAGTTTATTGTGTTTATTTTCATTGTGGCAGATGTCCAGTGAATATGAGGTCTATGTTGGGTTCACAGACGGTGCTAGCCGACACACTCGGAGGCTTTCTTCCACAACTTGGGTGATATTTACACATTTTGGTCATTTGATGTCTTATGTAGGTATTTCCCTAGGCGAAGCAACCAATAATGTTGTTGAATGCAATGTCGTAGTAGAATTACTATGTGATGCCTTGTCACATGGTATTTATCACCTTTGAGTTTATCTAGATGCTCAACTGGTCGTGTTTCAGTTAAATGGAGTATACCGTGTCTACGATCCCACCCTTCACCAATGATTCCTTAGGGTACGTCTTTTAGAATGTTGTTCTGATTATATTACTTATATTCATGTTCTCAGGAGATCTAATTAACTAACTGATACATTGGCTAATCAAGTATTGTATTGGAACATTTCTCACACATAAAAGTAAAAGCACACACATACATGCACATGTAAATACATTTGTACAAAATGTTTATTCATAAGACAAAAATATGTATATATATAATAATGTGTCCAAAACATAATTTCATAAGTACAAAAGTGGGCCATAAAGCCTCAAATAGAGCCGGTACACATCGTTGGGCTCAAGCCCTCACTACATAATAGAGTACAAAAGGTGCTCTCGACACATTTTTGGTCTAATACTAACTATGTCCTAGGCCTGTTGGCCCTAGTATAATGAACTACAATGTTCACAAGATGCCAGGACAGCTGAACCCAAGTCCCGGTTACCCCTACAACATGTGGTTGCATGGTCGGGGGATGGTCCTCTATCTCTGCCATCGGTATTGCATGAGTGATAGATGTCAGGTTCCTCTCTACTCGTCACAGTACTCTCTCAACCACTTTAGTTGTAAGTCCTCTTGCAACCACTGTTCCTCCTGCTGCTATTGGTCTGACATCTGCTCGAGGACGACGCCTGGTCCTGGCGAAGTCAGTCAGTCGCACTGGTCCCACATATGCATATGACAGATAATTGAGTTAGTACTTTGATATTACCATAAAAAGGATAACATTGAAAAAAAAAAAAAGTTTAAAATGTGTTTACCTATATCTCCGCGCTCCTCTCTAGGAGGCATAGGAATACGAGGATCCCTCAGGAAATCGCTCCTTGCATAGGGGTATTCCTCGATCAAAAGAATCTGACGGACCCACTAGTCAAAACATTTGTCAGCAAAGGCCTCCTTTACTCTCCCCGCACCTTGTTGAGGTAACAAAGCTTCCCACTTGCATAATTCCAGAAAAGAGACAATATGGCCTCGTACTGTCTCCCTCGGGCTAAGGCTTGTCACTCTCTCCAAAAGGAAAACACACAACACGGTACCGAACCTGAAGTTCTTGTTTGTTCTTCTTCAACATTCGGTCAGTTGTTTTTTCATGTACGTGAGCATTGTAGCGTTACAATAAAAAATAATGGCGTCTAGACACTGAGCTGCACAATGCATCTGTGCACGAGAAGCCTGATGAAGTGTTGCAAATTTCGTGATCCGCCCAATCATGTAGAGTACTATCCGAAGATTGAGGCTTGTGATCTTATCAATTGGCACCTGAGATCCTACTTTCTTAGTGCCAACCTCACAATACATCCCAATGTAATCCTCTATGTTGTGTGGTCATGGAGGAAAGGTCCTCAAGATGATCGGCTCCCCCCTCCTGGAGAGGCTGGTCAAAAAGTAAATATCCTACGTCTTTAGAGTCAATGATTGGCCCTCTAGCATGAAGGCATTTGCATATGGATTCCAATACTCTATCAAGTGGTTCAGTAGCATGGGTTGTGCCCTCATGAATGGACACTGAAAAAATTTCCACATACCACATTGATTAAGCATAGAATGGCCCCTGGATCCTCCTCTACCAAGACATCTAACTCTTCATGTTCCCTCTCTCGCCAGTGAACATACATCCTGTTGCAAAAAAAATTGAGGTTATCCCCTTGTTTCATTTTTTTTGAAAGATAAAGGAGACGTACGCGGGTTGTCGTTAAGACAATCACATATGTACGTGGGCTAAGCGTTACTTTTCCCGTGTACATACGCGTGTTGAACGTGGACAACCCACGTACACGTGGGCACAACCTTTTTACTAAGGCACGCACCATCCAAACAATAAAATAAGCAACACATAATGAATGAAAAAGAGGAGAGAGGTCGTTTGTACTTACTTGGTTCAGGTTTGAAGATATTTCGTCCACCGTAGCTCCTCGAATTCACGTTTTAAAGAAGAGGGTTTTTTGGATTTTTGGTTATTTTCCAATTTGCAATTGTTAAAATGAGCTATCTAGCTCTATTTATAGACTTTTTTGGCCCTTTTTTCCCAAGTTTGGTCCTTTTTTTCCCTATTCTTGGCTTGGTGGGTACTTGAGTTTCTTTTTGAGAGATATTTGGATCATTCTAATGTACTTGTTCTTTTGGTTTGGTGTTTTCATGAGACGGGTTACACTCATATCATCCAATGGTAAAACTTGTTTTTCAACATTTGCATATAGGTTAGGTTCTCATCACCTTGCATTTTGCATATTGATTGAATTTTCCGCTTCACCATAGGATCGATCCCATCGAAGTGCGACATAGAACCTTCTACACTGCTTTACAAGTGTCATAATTAGGTGGTAGAGCCTTCCTCTACATGGATTCCCTAGGTAGATCCTTTGATGCATTTTGGCATCCATGTTGTGCGTTTTATCCATAGGCCATGATTGTATATGGAAGCCCCATTCTTCTTCATATTTTATGGCTCATACCCGAGGGACTCCCTATGAGCATGGTTTGTTGTCTTTTAGGCTCGCTTAAACTTTGAAAGCAACATCTAACGATGGCTTATTTATTATTTTCGGTCTCGTTTGGATTACTTAAGAAAATAATCCCCTATGAATTCTTCTTTAACCCAATTTCAGACTCTCTAAAATTGAAAATATTTCCGAGCGATTTTGTTGTTCTTCATGCTCGTCAAACTAAAATTTGAAGGCACATATGTCCGGCGATAGTTTACCCCTTTTTCGATCTGGACGTTTACAAATAAAGGTATTCCCTAAGAGCTTCGTTTCTCTAGGAGAGTATTCTTAGGCATAAGTTTAACCCTTTTTCGGGCCCGAGGGACTAAAATTTCGAAAAAAGGACCATTCTCCTTATTTTGGTTTATCTCTTTTTTGGTCCTTGGAGATTATCTACGAAAAAGGAACCCCCCCAAAGTCCATAGTTAATCTCTTTTCAGACTCCCTAAATATGAAAAGATCTTCGAGTGACCTTGTTCCTTTCACACTCGTTAATTGGTCCCAAAAGAATATCTATTTGGCATAAGTTTAACCCTTTTTCAAGCCAATAGATTATTCAGGAAAAAGGTACGCCTTGGGAGGCATGTCTCACCGGGAGATTTCTCCTAAGTTATATTTTATACTTTTTCGGGCCAAGGAGACTAAACTTAGAAAAAGGTTGTGAGTCCATAGTTAAGCTCTTTTTAGACTCCTTAAAATTGAAAAGATAGTCGAGTGATCTTGTCTCAGTCACACTCGTTAAAATGGTTTTGAAGAGACATCCTTTTGGTATAAGTTTAACCCTTTTTTGAACCGACTGTACTGATTACGAAAAGAGAACACTCTGGAGTCTTCTTTTAGTGTTTTTCACACTCTCTAAATGTGAAAAACCACCGAGCTTACCTTCTCTGGGCTCGTAAAAATTCACATGGAAGGAGTCTTGATGTGTATTAATTGCATCGCATGCCTCATCCTTGCGTATTTGGACTAATGTCGGCTTCATGTTGCTATTAACTAAACCTTCAAAGCATTCCTTAAATGAAATCCTTGTAGCACTTTTTTCCTCACGATCTCACACCTTGACCCATGGAGGAATTTTCTCAAGTGTCCTTATCTTGCACATGTCTCCTTACACTGAGCATCAATATGTTCCATTCGCATGGAACTAGTTTTCTTGATCGCGACACTCGTTTCCTCTTTTGTAACATAGAATTATTTTATTCCTTTTCAAACTCGTTAAAAATTTGAAAAGGACAAAAAAATCAAATATTCCAAAAAGAGGGGACGAGATATACATTCTCTTTTATCGAAAACAAGATAGTCGCCCTTGGAAAAAACACATCCTTCCATTTGTTCGCCAAGCATTGGGATCTAGTATGACTTTAAGAAGATGTTCTCGTTACATAGAGCAGTGTTTGGTTACTCTTCCAAACATATGGAGAGTTTGTGGTGCCTCCTGTATCACAAAATTATGTTAATAATATGCTTCTCGAGTCTCATCATTTTGTCATGAGTTTTTCCAAGGGAAGTTTTATCCAACCTGATTCGGCCATTCCACAGTTTATCTATTGACCTTCATGAGTCAGCCATCCCGAGAGTCTAGTCAAGTTCGGATTCAAAATCACTGAAGTTCTATGCTTGATGATCAAGATGCTCTAGTATTTCACCTACGACATGTCTAATACCTCAGAGTAGTGAGTTTTACATTCCTATTGTACTCCTACCTGATTTTTTAAGATCTCAAAGTTGTTGCTTGAGCTATGAAGTCCTCATATTCAACCATAGGAATCAATGCTTCTTGAAGATGCATATCATATTGTACTTGTATATCTTCAGATGATCTTGAGATGTAGATCTGTTGTGTATTGTTTGCGACTGCACTTTATATGGACATTTATATTTTGTCTAGTGGTCATATATGACATGGATCTACAATGTACTTGATTGGAATCCATGCTTAGTTCATCTCGAGCATGGGTATGCCCTCCTTGGAGAGATTATCATTATTTTGCAGATGGCACACTCACGAACACTCATCTCGATCTCACTCAACTCCGTGCCTTCCCACTGTGTAAAGATATTGTAATGTATTTTGTCCATCCGTTTCTCTTTTCACCTCACACATTAGGGGGCATCTGTTATAGTCCAAAAATTCCTTATCTGTGCATTCAAGACATTGGCCCTTCCACTTGCATACTTTGCCAAAATATTGCTGAGGATTCCTTTTAAAAAACCATTTTTTGGATAGTGTACACACCCTGTTGCACTAATATCCCGCATACACACGCATGCTGCATGATATTTAGCCCACGTACACATGCATGTTGCATGCTAGTTAGCCCACGTTTACCTCCAAAATTTGCAAAAAATATAAAATTGCACAAAATTCGACGGTGTTTATGGGCTATGGAGGGTTTCCTAACCATTTTACCCCTTGTAGCTCGTCCCCAAACCAAATAACCATATTTTTATTATATAAAAAGAGGTCTTGGGGAGTCATTTATGAACATGAGCAAGAGAATAAAAAAACTCTACCAAAATCCCTTCCCTTTTGTAGCACAAGATTTGCATCCCATTATGAGTTTTAGCCTCAACCTTTCCCTCCAGTGTTTCTCCTTATGTAACCCGTATACCTTCCCTTTGTGATGTGTTGGTTGCGAGAAGATAATGTGGGATTTATGCACTTGGAGCCACGACAGAGGAGTCCGAACTTGGTTCGTGGAGAAGCTGCCTGCAAAGGTTGTAATCCTTTATATATTGAAATTGAATAAAAGAGTTCAACATTGTCCCAAAAACCTATATTTACATGCTTTTGTTAATTTGAGAATTTATATCTATGTCTAGACTTTTAAAGTGATCGATATAGATTGCATATGTTGTTGCATTTTATTCCTAACCTTTTGCAGGTCAAATTTGGGAGGATATCCATGATCTAGGAGGAGGCAACATGCAAAAGAGGTCTACACCGACCGCAAGGACTAAAGGTGCACACATTAACTCTCTTTACTTTCTCTCTCGTCACTTTGTTTAAATGGTGTTTTAGGGTAGATTAAGGGTAAATCAATATTTTAAGGGAGTTATTGCTCTGCCTTTACCTTAGACCCAGTATAGGGGGATTTTCCCTGTAGCAACTTGGAACTGAGACTTGCATTCAAGGAAAGGTGAGAAGAAAAATAAAAAAGTGTATGAGTATATATGGTAGAAAAAATATGAAATTGTTTTTAAGGTTGATGCATAAATAATCTCCAAAAAATAGTTTGGATAGTCAAACTAACCTAACCAATGCTAGTTGGTGTTGGATGAGTGACACTTGTAGCATATGGATTAGAATTGTAAAGTGTCACCTAGGTCTGCTTCTTATTTTCCTCAAAATAAACATGAATGTTGGCTCATTCTAGCACTATAGTACATAAAGTGTTGGCCCTCGCCTTATCCACCTCATCCTCTAAGGGGAGTTTTGTTTATTGACACATTTATTCAATGAATATAATCATGATTTATATACCAAAATTGGGTTGAATTATCAAGTTCACAATATCCTCTTTGAACCTCTAAGGTCTAAATTCAAACTCTTTAAATAATGACTCCTTGTGTCATTGTGAAACTTAAATATATAATTTGGAAGGATTGATTTGGTAAGTATTCCTAATGATGAGAACTATTTCTTTTAGGATCTATTTTATTAGGATCCTCACAATCTCCTCCTACATCACTATCTCCAAATGTCATGATATAGTTTTTTAGGAACCATTCTAACCATTACTAATATTTGGGGAAGGTTGCAATGGAGTAGCCTTTGCACTTTTCTTATTCTCTAGCGTCAAGGTCAATGGATGACTTGGAGTATGTTTAATTGAATTAAAAAAAATGAATATAATTATAAACATGTCTAGAAACATAGTGTATAATATGAAATGTAGGCTAGGTCCCTGAAATATAAGAAGTCATATTTGTCTAAACATTTTATGGGGTATTAACTTCCCCATATCCCCGATATCCTTTATCTTCATTTTTTTCATCACCATCATTCAAATGAGTTTTAATGGTAGAACTATCATAAACATTCACACTGAAACCTGAGGAAGGACCATCATCATCTTTGTTAGAAGCTATGTTTTTCACCTCTAAACTTGATTCCAGGCTCTAGGGTTCCACACTTTCTCATGTTATTTGTATTAGATGATGATATACATTGTTTGTGCCTTAGTATGTGTGTGATTCTCAAATAGTTTCAATGGTTCATAGAAGGAAAGTTAAGTCATATTATTGTCAAAACCAAATTTGGTATGATACCAACAATATATTTTAGTTGGTCCATGTTCTAAATGTCTATCTTCCAAAGGTGAAAGGAATAAGCACAATTTTAGCTTGATGAGGGTTTTGAAATTGTAAAGAATTCTCATTATTGGGCCAACAAAATTCAATCAACAAGAAATGTTTCAAAACACCATTGGAACCATAAACCATATACTTGAATAAGTACAATATTTTTTGAAAAAACAATATACTTTTCCCTGTAGCATCTCTTGGGCCTATGGGTAAGGAGGTTTGGATACCTATGTTTCAATAATCTTAAGATTTAAAACATGAACATGTCACTAATGGTATAAATGTATTAAGCATACTGATATTTTTATATTACAAGTTACCATAGGTGCATAAGTGCATACTTGATATTTACATTATTTTTCCTTGACAAGTCATGAAAATTGCAAGAGACAACAAGGCATACACAACATAAGAGTGCATGTAAAAGTATATTTTTAGATTACAGGGTACCATAGGTGCATAAGTACCTTGTTAGGGTTTACATTGCTTTTCATCAAAAAGACAAGAAAATTATCAGAGCAAACAAGGCATACGCAACATAAGAGTCCATGAAAAGAAAATTGTTCAAGAAAAATTAGAAATTCGATAGCTAATAACATCACTAACAATCCTACCCTAGTGGACAAATATGCCACTCCTAATTATTTAATTAACCACAAAGATCATATAATGATTCATTAACTTAGTATTTTCTTCACCAAAAACATGAATCGACACCCACATGATTTCATCATATGGAGACTTGAAAACATTCATATCAAACTCAAAAGACTTTGAGATCTCAAACAATCTATGGATTCACCAAGGATGGATGAAGTCATAATTGTGGTTGTGAGATTGAAATAAATAATTTACATATTCCTAATAAATGGTGACCTAAGACCTAGGTAATAAAAAAATATGATTGAAATTAAGTGGGGTGAGGTTGACAATCACTTTACCTTCCCAAAATATCAATTGATGAGTAGGAGAATTCTAGTGGTCACACCAATAAAGAAAGAGACTTTGAAACCAAAATATTATAATATTGCAAAAATTTGGACCATCCCTAAGCTCTATATCCTCTTTAGTTGTCATTATCGGTAAGCAAGTCACTAATTCCAAATGTCCCTTTTATCGGAAAGATGAAACTATCAAGCACCTTTTCTGGTTCTTCCTATTTAACAATTTAGTCTAGGTGTATACATCTAATCTTTGTGGCAAACTCCTCGTTGGATCTATCCCTTAGAAATCCATTTTTATTGGGGGTAACATCTTGTGGGTAGTGGAATTCCATGTAGAATGGTAGCTTGTTAGAATATAAAAAAAAAAAAAAATTGGAGAAGGAGAAATGGTCGTATTTTAAAAAACATTGTATGTAATGATTTCACTAAGTTTCATAGAGATTTGATTTATGCCAACTTTCACTTGCGTATCCAAGTGCAAGTCGAGAAAGTGGATCTAGAGATGAAGCACCTTTGTAGAATGATGGAGTTCTTAGGCACAACTGCTTGCAAAATGAGTCTAGTTCCATTGAAATGTTATTTATCCCCTAGATTGACCCACTCCCACCGTTATGAAGAAGCCTCACAATTGGGTTGGTTTTTAGGTTTGAGATTCAAATTCCTATTGCGGCTAGCATAGAAAACCCCATATCCGACCACCTCCTTCTCAACTTGAAAATGACAAGTACCCTCACCTGGATTTGGCTATATCCATTAAGAAGTGTTAAGAATAGAAAGCAGAGGATGGATGGGACATTTCCCCACAAAATGACAAGCCACTTCCATCAAATAGAGGCCTCACTCTCAAAGATTAAAATCTTCCACCTAACATGGAATCCATTGTTGTTGCTTAGTTTCAATGCCTATCTTGAATGTGACCCTCAAGCCCCTCCTATGATTTGATTGGTTTTAATTCTAACCTTGAGCCATGTGCTTTAGGTTTTTGTATATGATCTTAGGATTTGAACTATTTTAGTTGTGATTAACCCATGAGGAAATAGATTGTGGTAGTTTTTCACAACTTTTTTTTTTAATAAATGATGTACATATATTTTTTATCAATAAAATTTTAAGGAAGCAATTTGTTTCTTTAAAAAATGTCAGTAATTGGGTCCATGTTATCCTTAATAAATATTACATCAGGGTTTGGAACACTAATTGAAGTCTGGTTTGGATGGTTGAGGTACTATGGCTCAAATCACTGAAATTCATAGGTAAGGATGAGCTAAAATTGAAATAGAGAAGTCACAAGGCACTAAAACTAGTGAAAAATGGTTAAGTCATTTATTATAATGGGTGTAGAGAAACATATGAGGAAAAATGTGTTATCACTGAGAGACACCCTTAGAATACTAGAGGATAATCCCAATACCCATTTGATTTAAATGATTAAAACATGTTATACTTGGTGGATCAACGAGAGAAGAGTAAAAGGGAGGGAAACAAATTGCTTGCAAATACATTCTATTGGGCATGGAGTCATAACATTCTGCATATCAAAGGCAATCATGTTGCCTACCAGACAAAAGGATTATGCAGGGATAGGTAGAAGAATAGAAGGTAAAGAAAAAGAATAGTATCCACTTAACAAAGATATTTTCTGAAAGATAGATAAAAGAGTGATTGAATAATAATCAATGATTAACAAGCAATTACCACAAATCCTTTGCAACTCATGAATCCATTGACCAAAGGAAACTTTGGATCTTCAAATTATGTAAATATTAATCAATCAAGATGATAAGAAAGAATGGAAACAAGATAAAAAAACAGTTTGGTATCACAAATTTCATGAATATCTAATGGTAGAAATGCCTACAGCACATACCCTATGGCTTACAAATACACAGATAAACTACCCCTGCAGCTCTCTCAAGCTCTCTCTAGTCATGAACCCTTTCTCCAAGAGCCCCCTCCTTCATTAAATAGGAAATAACATCCAAAATATGATTACTAGGTCAAAGCCCATCTCTTTCATTGGATTATGTGCCTTGGATATAGGTGACAATAGTCAAAGAGACAAAAATCCAACAAACTGCTAAATTTTAGGAAGTTGTTGGAAGTCATTAATAAATTTGTTGCCAACTCACTGCATGAGGTTTTAATGGAGCTAAATCTTAGGTGCAGGTGTACTTTAGCATCTAACTGATCTTTGAGAAGTCATTCGAACCCTCCTTGACAGATGGAAGCCTCCAAACAAGGCGAATATCCAATAACTGTCTGAGTTAGTAGTGCCAGTTCGCAACGCACTTGTTGTACCTAGAATTTTAATTTTATCTTTCAAATTCCAAAATGGGTTAGGCTGATTTTTGGTCATCATGTCAATGCCATAATCATTCTCCTCCACAAAAAACTTCAGAGGAACCCACATCACCATTTTGGATTTATGATAAAATATTTAGAAGAAGCTGCTACAAGGAATGAGTTTGCAGCGCCAGTTTGCAGTGCGTTGTGTTTTAATGAAAATGGAGATGAATTTGATACCTTTCTTTCTTTACAAATGATGACTATTACCATGATGACATGAAGACTCTTGTACATGTGTTTCAGATTATCTTCCTAGGCTTATGAAAAACCAAGACCATGATTTATTGATAGAACACGTGACTCAAAACCTTGAGACCATACCCCTATGACTCAGACCTAATATTTTAAAACATGTCCAAGATCAGAAAGATTAATCACATGAATGACCAATATGATCACTAGATGTTCACAAAAAAAAAGGAGGGGGCATCAGGGTGTAATTGCACAACTTTGCTCACTAGATGTTCACACATCTAAGCCATGTATTCCCCTAGATCTCCAAGGGATCATTGATAAGCATTCCAAATTATTTGAAGATATTCCCAAAGGTCTTCCACCCACTCGAAATCATGATCATGCTATTCACCCAATTCCTGGGAGTGTTCCTCCTAACATCAGGCCTTACATATACCCTTATGCCCAGAAGAGTGAAATTGACCATATGGTTGAAGAAATGTTAGAGGATGGAATTAATAGACCTAGCCAAAGTTCTTACTCTGCACCAGTGGTAATGGTACTCAAGAAAGATGGCTCATGGCGTATGTGTCTAGATTATAGAGAACTCAACAAGATCACTATTAAAGATAATTTTCCCATTCCTGTAATTGATGAATTGTTAAATGAACTACATGGATAAATCTATTTCACAAAGTTGGATCTTCGTTCAGGGTATCATTAGATTATAATGAAGGAAGAAAATATCCAAAAAACAACATTCCGAACTCATGAAGGCCATTATGAATTTTTGGTCATGCCTTTTGGCCTTACAAATGCACCTTCCACATTCCAAGGGTTGATGAATTCCATTTTCAAGCCCTTCCTTCAAAAATTTGTGTTAGTA
>ML799510.1:54751-67824 GCA_009831015.1 Picea engelmannii | reverse complement strand
TAATCTATAGAAAGTCTTGGGAGGATCATGTGTGACATGTTGACAAGGTGCTACAACTACTAAAGGAGAAAAAACTATATGCCAAACCATCCAAATGTTTCTTTGGGGTGAAGGAGGTAGAGTATTTGGGTCATATTGTATCTGAGGAAGGTGTCAAGGTAAACCCTAACAAGATTAAGGCCATGATGGACTGGACGATTCCAAAAAAATTGAATAATCTTAGAGTATTTTGGGGTTTGACAGGTTACTACCGCAAGTTTGTTCAAAACTATGGAAGAATAGCAACACCTTTAACAACATTAACTAAGAAGGATGCATTTTCATGGATTACAGAGGCAACTCAAGCTTTCGAACAACTTAAAGAAGTGATGTGCAAAGATCCTATCTTGACCATACCATACTTCACAAAAACATTTATTATGGAATGCGATGCCTCGGGAAATGGCATTGGTGTTGTTCTAATGCAAGAAGGAAGGGCCCTTGCTTTTGAAAGTCGACCACTCAAGGGAAAGGACTTACACAAACCCATTTATGAGAAGGAAATGATGGAAATAATACATGCATTGAAGAAATGGTTCCGTTACCTAATAGGTAGGCACTTCAAGGTCAAAATAGATCATGATATTCTTAAATACTCCTTGGAACAAAGACTATTTTCAGAAGAACAACAAAAATGGGTGACCAAGATATTGGGTTATGATTTTGAAATCATCTATAAAAAAGGGAAGAAAAATGTTGTGGCAGATGCACTCTCAAGAAAGGATGAAGATGTTGAGGCCTTTCTCTGTGCTATCTCGATCATCCAACCCGATTGGATAATAGAAGCGAGGGATGAATGGAAGAATGACGAAAATGTGTGGACTCTCATTCAAAGGTTGCAACAGGATTACACTGCATCAGATACATTTACATGGGAAAACGATTCACTATGGTACAAAGATCGCTTATATTTATATAAGAACTCCCAATTCAAACAAAAGGTACTATTGGACTTGCACACCTCTTCGGTAGGAGGGCACTCGGGATTTTTGAAAACCTACCATAGGGTCAAGAAGGAATTTTTTTGGGATGGCCTTAAAACTGATGTTCAAAATGTTTGTGGCAGAATGTTTGGTTTGCCAACAAAATAAGGTGGAAACAATTAAGACCCCAGGTCTTTTACAACCATTATCCATTCCAAGTCAACGTTGGGATGAGGTTTCCATGGATTTCATCACATGGTTACCGAAGTCTGAAGGAAAGAGTGTCATCATGGTGATTGTTGATAGACTGACCAAGTACTCACACTTTTGTGCACTTTCTCATCCCTTCAAAGCCAATACAGTTGCCACCGCATTCATGGAGACATTTCAAAAGATACATGGAAGCCCAAATATTATTGTAAGTGATAGAGATCCCATCTTCACTGAACATTTTTGGACATAATTATTTTCTTGTTTGGGTACTCAATTGGCTCATAGCTCATCCTATCATCCTCAATCTGATGGAAAAACCGAGATAGTAAACAAATGTCTAGAAGGATACCTTCGTTGCATTGTCTCAGATAAACAAACACAATGGTTTAAATGGTTACCCTTGGCAGAATGGTGGTATAACATTTCCTTTCATACTGCAACAAAAATGACACCATTTATGGCACTTTATGGATACCACCCTCCTTCCATCACTTCTTCTCGAAAACAAAAATCTAAGGTTCAAGTAGTGGAAGATCACATCGAGCATCAATAACAAGTTCTCCAAATCTTAAAGGACAACCTAAACATGGCACATAATCACATGAAACAATAAGCATATCAAAATCATAGTGAAATAATTTTTTAAGTAGGTGATTGGGTGTTTTTAAGACTACAACCATACAAACAGATGTCCCTCAAGCAAGCCAAGAAGGATAATAAATTATCACCAAAGTACGATGGCCCTTATAAGGTGTTACAAAAGATTGGTACTATGCTATACAAATTGGAGTTGCCTACATATTCATCAATACACCCAGTTTTCTATGTTTCATGCTTAAAGAAGGTTATAGGTGACAAGATCCCAGTTCAAACTATATTCCAAGAAATTGACGAGGAAGGAAAAATCATATTGGAGCCTGAAGATATCATTGACACAAAAATTCGCCAGGTCAGGAATAAATCCATTTCAGAGTATCTCATTAAGTGGAGGAAACTACCTACTGAAGATTCCACTTGGGAAGATGAGTCTTTTATACAGAAGCATCCATAATTACTCAAGTGTTGCAAAGAACACTTGTCTGAAGGGGAGGGGCATGCTAAACCCTAAATAGTGGCACATTACCCATTAATTATGGAATATTACATTAGTAATTTTATTTTATTTATGTCAGATTGGGTCCATTAGTTGTAATTGTACCTCCTAGTCTCCTATATATACCAAGGAGACCTTTTCATTTGGAATCATCTTGTATTTGGAAATATATGTGGTGTATAAGGAGGTTTCCCCCTTGAAGAGGATTATTATATGAAATTCTCTCTTTTTCAAGGTGTTGAGTACTTATTCTGACGTTTTTCTATGCTATATTGATATTTGGTTCCTAACAAAAAATTCTTCTAAATTTTTGGTCATATTTTGGGCATAACTAGTCAGGAAAGTATGTTTCGAAAAAGTTCAAAAAGTAGAATGTTTAGACTACTAGCTTAGAAAATTTCTCAAACTAGAACAAGTATTTTTATTTGATGCCACATGTTGCTCGAAATATTGGAGGAACAAAGGGGTATCAATACTTTAACCTTACCCTAATACCAGAGGTCCACATGGGTAGGATCGAGTAAAGAGAATATCAATTCAGGGGGCTTCATGTCGAGATAAAAATCTTTAATAACTCCTCCCTCTAAATGATGGGGCTAGCTTAGATTTCAAATCTCAGAGATATTTGAGTTCTCGAGGAGAAAAATTCAACGCACCTATGAACACAATGAACATCTTCACCTCTAAATGGGGGGCACATCCAAAAGCCACAACTTAACTTTAACTCAAAATTTGACTAAACACCTACAACTCCACTTGAAAATGAGTAAGCACTAGTTGAGAATAAACAAGATATTTATGTGTTTTCCAATGATTCTGGTGGATATCGGTGGCCACCCATTGATTCCACTGGCTCAAAGAACAATTTCCATTTTTGCAATTTTTTTACATTTTTTCAAGTCCTAAACTTTCGGGGCCATTTTGAGGCCCTAAACGATGTTTTTTGGGCTCGATAACACTTATGATATAGCTTGAGGCATATGCTAGGAAAAAATGGAATATGTACTCCTCAACTATAGATCGTATGCAAAAGTTACGCCCTCATGAAGTTGACGTAACAACTACCCCCATCGGGGCCCACAAACCTTTTGGTGTTTCGTCTCCCGGGGTTAGGGTTTTGGATGTTTAGGGTTTTCTCATTTATGTTTTATGTTAAAAAGTCCTTTGGAGCCTCATTGTACTCATCTTCTTGCAAATGAGTTTTGTTGTCACATCTCTTCTTTGAGATAAACTTCCACCATTCGAGCAAGTTTGTTTCAGTGTGCATTTTTATAATTTCAACATGTTCTCTTTATTAATAGAAGTCAAGTTTTACTGTATCTTTGTGTGTTTCTTTTCTATACATTTGTATTTCATTTCGTTCCATTTATAAATCTGAATCAATGGTATTGGAGTGGTCTTCTCTTTATTTGTTTCTATGTGCATGTCCCCAATGAGGTCATGGTATAGGGAGTTGGGACTCAAAGTAGTTGAGCCCTTGCAAGATCGTCCCCGCCGATCATGACGACCTCCAATGGCGGAAGAAAAGAGAGATGATGGAGCACGTGATCATTTTAAACTATTGCTTGAGGAAGCCATCATGCGACAAAGGAATGAGAGAAATTTGCACAGATCCTTCGAAAACTACCAACAAGCGACACATCTTCATCAAGCGACCACTTTGGAGGCACCACCCCCTTCAAGGACAAGTCAATTTTGATATCCCATTATTTGAAGGCTAGATAGATGCAAATGTTGTAGATAAATGGTTGAATCCGTCAGAAGGGTATTTTTCGGTCCATAATTTTTCATATAGAAAAAATATTACCTTTGCACTCCCTAAGGTTGTCCACCATGTCAAATATTGGTGGGAGACTTATTGTGAGCAAAAGGCCACCGAGGAATCTGCAATATTTGCAGTCGCACCCACTTGGGATTCTTTCAAGGATGATATTAAGGAACAATACTACCCTATTGGAAGCTACGATGACCAACATATGAGATGGACCACGGTGTGACAGGAAAGGGAACAAACAGTACCATAGTTCACAAATGTCTTCCATACCTTGCACACCAAATTGGGTATCAAAGACTCTGAAGGACATCTGGTGCTCAAGTATCGTGGATGTCTACATAGATACATAAAAAAAAATGGAGTTTCTGGAGATCTCATCACTCGGCGCGACTTAACGATATGTTGTCAAAATCAACCAAAAATTTAAATAGAAGAAGCAAGAGTTTGGATCTACAAATTCCTCACAACAGAAGAAGGTAAAAGGCGGCCCCAACCCACAAAAAAAGGATAGAGCAAGGATGGACCCCCTCAGGAAAACCATTCCAAGACGTAAACAAAGAAGGGTAATGAGAAGACGAAGAAAGACATTGGGAAGTGGTGTGAATTCCATAAAATCCCATGGTATAACACTTATGAATGTCACTCGAAGAAGTTGTTGGTGGCCGAATTGAAAGCCTCAGAGTCAGAGGCAGGTTTGGAATCTGAATCACATCAAGACAAGGGGAAGCATATAATTGATGCAGAACCTGGTGCCGCTGTCACTACCACCAAGGTCCATCCAAGTGAACCCGAATAACTAGAGGAAGGTAAACGCCTTTTCCACTCATATATGTGGGTGAAGGGTGCTCTACTGCATTTCATTGTGGATAGTGGAAGTCAAAAGAACATGATCTTAGCAGAGGCCATCAAGCGGTTGAACATGCCAACAACACCACACCCGCATCCCTACACCATCAGGTGGCTCCACTAAGGAATAGATCTTTGTGTCATCCAACAATGTCTTCTTCCCTATGACATCAAGCCCTTCAAGGATGTGGTATTGTGTGATATTTCCCCCTTGAATTTTGTGATGTTATTTTAGGTGAACCATACTAGTGGAAATGACATGTTGTATATGAGTCTAAACCTCACAATGTTATTATTACTTTATGTAGACAATTGTAAAAGATACCAGAGGTAGCTCCGCCTACCGCCATTTGTTTGATCCCTACTAAGTAATGCATGAAGGTCATTTCTCAGACTGAGAAATTTTTTTTCTTCATGATTCTCTCTCAAAGTGAACAAAAGGTCGTTGCCACATCCATGGCCTCTGCACAAAGCCTCTCCACGCAGTAGAAGAAGGTGGATATTATTGTGTAAGAATACAAAGACATCTTCTCCTCACCCACAGGTGTACCGCTACACTGTTAGGTCAAGCATTCCACCGATCTAACCCCTGTTGCACCTCTACGCAATGGGCTAGTCTATCATCACTCTTTGATGGAAAATTAGGAAATCAAGCAACAGATCCAAGAGTTTCTTCAAAAGGGGCACATCTGACCCAACTCCCTACCCTGCGGAAGCCCAGTTGTACTCATGCAGAAGAAATATGGGACTTGGAGAATTTGCATAGATTACAGGGCCCTAAACAAAATTATATTCAGGAATCAATATCCAATTCCCCGAATTGTTGACCTTCTTTACCATCTCAAGGGAGCCAAATTTTTCAGTAAGATTTACCTGAAGTCTGGCTACCACCAGATCCCAATAGAACAAACTAATGTATAGAAGATTGCTTTCAATTCCAAAGAAGGTCTTTTTGAATGGCTAGTCATGCCCTTTAGATGACAAATGCTCCATTAACTTTCATGAGATTGATGGACGATATATTGCGACCTTTAACCAATTATTTTTTGGTGGTATATCTGGATGATATCCTCATCTTCAAAAAGAATTGGGTAGAACAATTGCAACATATTCAACAGGTCCTTTACACTCTACGACAACACAAGCTATATGATAACTTGGAAAAATTCACCTTTGGAATGAAAATGGTCCAATACCTAGGCTACATTGTTTATGAGCATGGTGTGCATGTGGATCCAACCAAGATCCAAGTCATTCTTGACTGGTCAGCCCCGACCACATTAACCGAGCTTCAAATGTTTTTAGGACTTTGCCAACTTCTATCTCAAGTTCGTGTAGGGAGTCTCCCATATTGCATGGGCCCTCAATCATGTGACCAAGGGTGGTGGAAAGGAAAATTTTGTGTGGGGGAAGTCACAACAACAAGCATTCGATGATCTGAAACATCGCTTTTGCTCGGCTCCAAAACTTATTTACTCGATCGACAAAAACCTTTTGAGATTGAGACATGTTATCGCACAAACTGTAGGTTGGGAAAATACCAGAAAAAACAACAAGATGGCGACAACTACGAGAATATATACCCATTTTCACCTTAGATAGGTATTCCCATCACTTTATAGGTGAAGTGATCACCTCAAGGGGGGAATCATGGGTGACCCTAGAGGGAAATGAGATGGAAAGTGGTACTTATGAATGGATGCCCCTATAGGTCAAGTTTCTAAATGGAAAGTTGCTTGGAAATGAGTCTCCATAGTGGTCAATGGTTTCCAATAATTTTTAGTACCTGAAGATGATGACAATACTTTCCTGAGACACAAGAAAAACCAAGTATACAAGTTATATGTTAAAGTGGACAAGAAATTTAATATTGTTGTCCCTATTTGCAGCAGTCAACAAAAATATATATCAACAAGTAAGTAATTGATCAATGTTCTAGATAAGATGCTAAAAGTCACATAAAAAATGAAAGAGATCAATTGGCATTTACTAGTAAGACTCAAGTATGAAAACATAATACTTCAACATCAAGATAAGGTTGTTATAAAAAAATATTGTAGAGATATAATTGAAACCTCATGTTTGTAGCAAACAAGTTGTTACAACAGAAAAAACAACCACCAAAAATCACATAGCATCCATCTCGCTATCCTCATTTTGTGGTATAACTAAGGAGATGATGTCTCAAGGCCCTCATGTTCTAGATATGGAGTGCCGAGAGACCATATGACTAGCAGTGTTCACTGGCACATATGGTATTCCGCTCTATCACCACTTTTTGATCCATTTCTAGCGCATCTACCACACCAGCTAGCTTCTTGAAGGCAGATGGATCTTGATCCATGTGGTACAAGTAAGGTATTGTGGCAGGTAATCACCCTAATATTTTAGGCATTTAAACATGTTGTATTTAAGCTGCTTTTGATTATAGATTGCATGTTTGGACACTATGCTTTTGACCCTATTTCACCTTGGTGAGTTTCATAGATTTCCTAGTAAGTGGCCAACTTTTGGGGAAGGTTTGTGACTGGGGGTCCCTTAAGGGGTTGTCGTACCATTCCTAACCATACTTACCACTTTCCACTCATTACATTCCCATCATATTGCCCTCTTCTAGGCCCTTTGACTTTAGTGACCCAAGAAGATCGTGTACCTCATTTCATGGGAAGAAGGGGTTGAAGTCCCACGGGGATGGTTGTTGGAAAAAGATAAGAGCCTAAAATAAACCTTCTATATGCTCACCTAGTTAGTTCTTGAGAACGATGAACTGCTTCTCCTAAAATAATCGAAGACCTGCACAATATCAAACACACAATAAATATCCCACTTGAATATAAGACTAATAAAAAATTCATTACATCGCTTTACATGGTTACCCCTATGGCACTTTGTGGACCTATTTTTCCAAGCGAAACTTTATTACTGCCCCCCAAGCTAATTGATTCACTATTGGGAGTGTGCACATGTTTGGATTATTGATTAATTAATAAATGGAAATGAATGGGCTTGGAAAAAAATTGCATTGAGGAAGAAGGTGCAACACACCCCCTACAAAGGCACCCATAAATGAGACAATGCAATCCCTTGTACTTCATGAAACTCATTGACCTACGAAGTCTAAACCCCTATCCACGTCATCATCCACTACATAACCTTGAAACACCACCCTTGGGATAATCCCCTACTTGAGGGTTTTGGTCTACCCAATAGGAATTTTATGACTCCCCTCCCATACCTAAACTTGGTCAATTGTATAGGGTCTTGGAGCATTTGTTTAATTTGATGAGGTAGTTTTATGTACATGTTTATGTGTCTTGCTTATTATATGTGGTTTACACATGTCGTGATATCTTTGACTTGAGATCTTTGGAGGGCGTACCCTTTTGTTTTACAGGACCCTACTTGGTGGCCAGTTTTAGGAGAATAACCCTAGCTTGGGCTTCCATGGGGCAAGAATCCCACAAGTTGGATACCTAGGGCCCACACAACATATCACAGAGACATGCCTTTGGAGGCTTACATGGCATCATGGAGGATCTAACCTAGCCCCTACCACCCAAATGTTTTTCTTGAAGGAGGAAAAATGTCACATTCTTAAGGCTTGACGTCATAGAGGGGCTAGGGTTTGTGGTGATGGAGTTGTTGCACATTGACACTTGGCATAATTTTATTGAAGGAGACATGGATTGACCTTGGCACATGAAGAGGAGGCTCTAGGAGCCCCAACAACCTCCACTTTCTTCTCCAATGACTTGTTCCAAATGTCAAAACGTCCCCTAAAGGGGTGATGCCATTTTGCTTTAGGGTTTCTAATGTGAAAAAGTGAAATTTAAATATTATTATTTGGTTTAAGGGGTAAGATAAGGGTTGTTGACCCCTTATTTTATGTTTTACCCTTTGAATGTGGACAAACTATGTTTTAGAGTTTTTGTATAAATAGAGATCATGTGAATCTCTTTTCATAACATGACTCTCCCATTGTAAGAAGTACTTGGATGAAATTTTCGCTTTTCTTGGGCATTATGGTGTGTCTTTCTTGTGAAAATGTTTTATGGTGCTATATTTTGGTGAATGGATGAGGAGGAGTGATGTGCACCTATTGGATGCTTTTTCTCTTGATCTTGAATGGTGAATTTGCTTGGTTAAACTAGGGTTTGATCTCTCTCTCTCTCTCTCTTGGAATTGGTAAGGAAAAATATGGATTGCTAGTTATTTATTTCTCTTTCTTGTTTATGGTTGTTTGAAACCATAGGAGGAGTATGTTGGATACACCCTCCATTAAGATTCATCTAATTTTCTAAAGTTTACAAGTTATTTTGCAAGGGTTACTAGGAGGGATACAAGTGTGTATAGCCTCTTAGATCTACCCTAAGTTTGATTGGCATACCCTAGGAAGTAAAAAGTCTTACATCCCTAGGGTATTTTTTGATCTAAATATTATTTCTAAGACTCCATTCACCCAAATTTAAAGGCACTAATCTAAATATTTTGCATTGGAGAAATAAAATAGTGCTTTGGGAAATGTGTTTTTTTGTCATTTCAACTTTCTGGAATTTGGGTTTTGTTCCTTGTGCCTGGAACATGTCTTAGCCACTAGGGTGTCCCATCTAAAGGAGTATTTATTTCTACTGCAATAAACTTTAATCTTCATCCATTAGGGCTGCAAAAACCCTAATCAAACTTTCTCTAATAAATCTCAATTCAACTGTTGAAATTTGCTAAGATGTTTCCAACATATCCTAGTGATTATAGCGCATCTTTTGGTATATTTTTGGAAAGTTTTAATGGTTGAATATATTGCTGTAATAAATTTTTTTTTACAGGCATAAGTCTTATTATTTTCTATACAGAAAGTGTTTACTACAACCTTACCTTTTCTACTAGTATCTTGCTACTTTAATCTTGAGTTTCACTAGTGTTTTACTAGTTTATCTCTTGCATCATTTACTTGATTTAAAACACCCGTTTTAACAGATAATTGTGTCATTTCATTGTTGATATATATTATTACTAACTTCTGCAATTAGGGAAAACAAGCTTAACTTTCTTGTCCATCATATACTTGGGCTTGTATCGTTTTTTTCCTTGTGTCTCGAGCAGGTACAATCAACATTTGCAAGGTCTACTACTTCTTGGCAACCTTCGGCTACCACCAAGACCTTACTCAAGCCCTTCTCCACACATAGAAACTTTACCTATAAGGGAATCCATTCATACATCACACTTTCCATCTCATTCCCCCCTGGGGTCATTGGGATTCCTCCCTTGAGGTTATCACTTCACCTCTAAATTTACAGGAACAACTATCTAAGGTGACAGTGGGCAGGTGTTATCTTAGTTGTTTCCATTTTTGTGATTGGGTCGGGCTTTTCCCAACCTACAACTTGTGAGATAACATTTTGGCGTTGTTGCCGGGGAGGATTTTGAATCCTCTTCCGAACCCTAATGACACTTTGGCAAGTTATCCCAAATCCTTTTCCCTAGATTTCCTGGTGACTCCACCCAAGAGAATCTCCCTTTTCACTTTTTGATAAGCTCTTTGTGAATCTCATCTAGTGACTCCACCTTCGCAGAATCCTTCCTCTTCTAATCATTTTCCCCCAGGGAGGTTCAAACCTTCTAAGGTCTACTGAAGAAGGCCTCCCCTCAAGTCTCCCATTGTCAAAACCCTCTTCCATGATACACTTCCCCTTTCTCCAATGGCTCACCCTTGGGAAAAATACCTATACAAATCCATTAACATGGCCACCATCCCGGGATATCCCAACACAATTCCAAAAGTGTCAAACAAGTGGTTTCCAAAGTTCCCAGGAAACAATGTAGTGATTGTTGAAGATCATCTTAACACCATAGGCTGAGACATGGATAATGCAAAATTTGAGCATGAGCATGTAGCCATGAGGCTATTACCTTCATAATTGACTGAAGAATCTCTAGGATGGTTAAGAGGCCTTCTGGATAATCACCTCACGTGCTATGAAGATTTTTCCAAGTAGTTTAAGAGAAGATGGTCAACGAAGAAAGATAGTGGGATGATTGTAGCTCAGTTCAATCAGATAAAGAAAGAGGAGAATGAGACAGTGAGTGAATTTGGTACCATATTTATAGGTTATATATCCATATTTTGACAGATTTCCATCCTACAACCACATCAACCCGTCTCTTTTATATGAATACTTTTGAAGGGAAATTTCACTTTATTCTGTAGGACAGGAAGCCCACTTCTTTGGCATAAACCAAAGAGTACAGTGTCGATATTGAAGAAAATATCCTTGACTCGAGGGTGGATCCTTTTCAGTATGCTCATGTCAAGGCAGAAGCAAATACTAAGGTTTCCAATAACAATGATCCTGATCGAATTTCCCTTTTGGCTTAGAGGATAGATCATATGAGTACTCAATTTTCCCAAGCACAGAACTAGATCATGGGTTGTTTGAATACTGTGGAAAGAAATCACTATTCTCCCTGACCTCAGTTTGCTAGACAATATAGAGATGCCATAGGCTGGAAACCAAGGCCTCAACAAGAGGAAAATAACCCTGATACTTTGAAACCAGTTGGGATGGTTGAAACCGAAGCTTGGTGCCTTCCATGCCAAGAGCCTCACGGAGAGGATGAGTGTCCTTGACGAGATGAAGATACTTTCAATAGTATGAATTTCATGGATATGATCTGCACTTTCCAAGAGGAACAAGTCACACAGGAACAAACCAACATAGCCAGAAGATAGGGGGGAAGAGAGGGGAGACTCAGGGCCTTGAATCAATTGACAGATGATGAAAAGAAGGAGTTAAGGAAGAGAGAATATTTGACCTACACTAGAATAAATAAAGCTTCAGCTCCTCCATCACAACCACTCTTCCATCAACAGAGAAGGTGGTCCCACCACCTCCACCTCCAGTACATGAGTTGATTCCTAATCCAACTCCCACATATGAGATTCAATTAAATATAGATGTTGTAGCCATGTTTGGAAAATTGAATATGACGGTCCCAGTGACAGAGATGTGTAAGATTCCTTCCGTAAGGAGGGAAGTTTTGAAGTTATTACAAGTACCAACCGAGAAGGAAGACCCTCCTATCATTTTGAACACTATGTATCTCAATCGACAAAAGGACAAAAGTCCTCCCTTCTATCTTTCATTATGCATGAATGGCCTCCGCTTGATGTATGCTTGAATTTGGGGCTTCTGCAAATGTCATGTCATTGAAGGTGATGGAACAACTTGGTTTGAAAAAAACCCAACCCTATGGAAATGTATGTGGCACTGATTCTAAAAGGGTCAAGGTTTATGGGTTATGTGAGGATGTTGAGGTCTTTTTGATTGATTTTCCACATATCATCCTCCTCATGAACATAGTAGTGATTGACATTTTAGATGCCTTGGGAATGATTCTCTCAAGAAGTTGGTTTGTCGCTCTCGAAGGTTTTCTCGGCATGGATCTCACCCACATTCACATTCCTATGGGATATGGCACCTTTGAGATATTATACAACCTGGAAAAGGATGATAGGCATGTGATGGATCCTAATGACTCTTCATATGCCACTGAATGTGATTATGATGTGCCTCGACAGATTATTGAGTATGACCCATATGAGCTACCTTTCGCACATGAAGACTACATAGACACGTTGCTCCTGATAACGAATGAATACAAGGACAATATTGGAAAATTCCAAGGGAAAGAGCCAAGGTCTATCTAAATTATGAAGAAATAAGATGAAGGATGCAAAGAAGCCATAAAAAGGATGGTCAATGCAGAAAATCCTTCCTATCCATACATTGAGAATATACCTTACATCAATTTCAATGAAGGAATTCTTTCACTCATGTAGGACAAGAAGAAGGGAAAGCCCAAGTATAACCCGAACAATGAAAACTCATGGCTTGGCCCTTACATTGTCAATAAGAAGTCTGATAAAGAAAAGTATTATTTGACAACCTTGGATGGGAGAAAGATGTCATTTCCAGTGGATGGATTTCTTCTCTGACCTTATGTTCAAGTCACATGACTTCTTCAGGGCCCAAGCCCCAGGTAAGTAAATATGTCATCTTTCTTTCTTTGCATTTTAATCTTGATTGCTCATGTTAGTTTAGATGCAGTTCATATTTCATTTTGCTCTATTTACATATTGATTTTATGCTTAGCTTAGAAATTTATAAAATAAAAAAAAATAAAA
>ML799510.1:17613-54714 GCA_009831015.1 Picea engelmannii | reverse complement strand
TATATATATATATATATATATTCTAGATTAGTTTCCATTTGGATTTTGATGTATATGGACGAAGGGTGATAGAACCACCCAAGATTTTATGGTTTATTGCTTCATTTTAGGCACAGGTCTACTAGGAGATGATGTGGTTCTCATGCACTCTACGATGAGCACATGTCCCCAAGTAGGAGCCAAATGTTATCCCCATTTTGTGGGATAACTAAGGAGATGATGTCTCAAGGTCCTTGGGTTGCAGATATGGAGTGCCAAGAGACCACATGACTAGAAATGTCCACTGACACATACTGAAGCAGACTATATCATCACTTTTTAATCCATTATCAGTGCATACACTACACCAACTAGCTTCTCGAAGGCAAATGTGTCTTGCTCCATGCGGTACAAGTCAGGTATTGTGGTAAGTAATCACCCTAATATTTGAGGCATTTAAACATGTCGTATTTAAGTTGATTTTGATTATAGAAAACCTGCTTGGACACTATGATTTTGACCCTATTTCACCTTGGTGAGTGTCATATATTTCCTAGTAAGTGGCCAACCTTTGGGGAAGGTTTGTGATTGGGGGTCCCTTAAGGGGTTGTCGTACCACTCCCGGCCATACTTGCCACTTTCCTCTCATTACATTCCCATCATATTTCCATCTTTGAGGCCCTTTGAATTTAGTGACCCAAGAAGGGAATGTACCTCATTTCATGGGAAGAGGGGATAAAGGCCCAGGGGGATGGTTACCGACAAAATATAAGAGCCTAAAATAAACCTTCTAAATGCCCACCCAGTCAGGTCTTGAGAACAATGAATTGCTTCTCCTAAAATACTTGAAGACCTACACAATATCAAACACACAATAAATATCCCACTTGAATATAAGACTAACACAAGTGTGTTAAAACGCTTTACATGGTTACCCCTATGGCACTTTTTGGACCTCTTTGTTCAAGTGACATTGTGTTACTGCCCCCTAAGATAATCGATTCACTATTGCCAGTGCATAGGTGTTTGGATCATTTATTAATTAATAAATGACAATGAATGGGATTGTAAAAAGGTTGAATTGAGGAAGAAGGTGCATCACACCCCCTACAAAGGCACCCATAAATGAGACAATACAAGCCCTTGTATGTCATGAAACTCATTGACATGTGAAGTCTAAACCCCTATCCACCTCATCATCCACTACATAACATTGAAATTCCACCCTTGAGATCATCCCCTACTTGAGGGTTTTGGTCTACCCAATAGGACTTTTATGACACCCCTCCCATACCTAAACTTGGTCAATTGTATAGGGTATTGGAGCATTTGTTTAATTTGATGAGGTAGTTTTGATGCACATGTTTAGGTGCCTTGCTTATTATATGTGGTTTACACTTGTCATGATATATTTTACTTGAGATCTTTAGAGGGTGTACCCTTTTGTTTTGCAAGACCCTGCTTGGTGGCCAGTTTTGGGAGAAAAAGCCTAGCTTGGGCTTCCATGGGGAAAGAAGACCACATGTTGGATTCCTAGGGCCTGCACATTGGATCACAAATACATTCCTTTGGAGGATTACATGGCACCACGGAGTATCTAATCTAGCCTCTACTAACCAAACGTTTTTCTTGAAGGAGGCAAAACGTCACATTCTTGAGGCTTGACGTCATAGAGGGGCTAGGGTTTGTGGTGATGGAGTTGTTGCACGTTGACAATTGGCATTAGTTTATAGAAGGAGACATGGATTGACCTTGGAACATTAATAGGAGGCTCTAGGAGCCCCAATGACCTCCACTTTCTTCTCCAATGACTTGTTCCAAATGTCAAAACATCCCCTAAAGGGGTGACATCATTGTGCTTTAGGGTTTCTAATGTGAAAAATTGAAATTGAAATATTATTATTTGGTTTAAGGGGTAAGATAAGGGTTTTTAACCCCTTATCTTATTTTTTACCCTTTGAATGTGGACAAACCAAGTTTTAGAGTTCTTGTATAAATAGAGATCATGTGAATCTCTTTTCATAACATGTCTCTCCCATTGTGAGAAGTACTTGGCTGAAATTTTCGCTATTCTTGGGCATTATGGTGTTTCTCTCTTGTGAAAATGTGTTATGGTGCTATATTTTGGTGAATGGATGAGGAGTGATGCACACCTCTTGGATGCTTGTTCTCTTGATCTTGAATGGTGAATTTGCTTGGTGAAACTAGGGTTTGATATCTCTCTCTCTCTTGGAATTGGTAAGGAAAAATCTACATTGTTATTTATTTCTTTCTCTTTCTTGGTTATGGTTGTTTGAAACCCTAGGAGGATTATGTTGGATAGACCCTCCATTAAGCTTCATCTAATTTGCTAAAGTTTACAAGTTATTTTGCAAGGGTTGCTAAGAGGAATACAAGTGTGTATACCCTCTTAGATCTACCTTAAGTTTGATTGGCATATCCTAGGAAGTAAAAGTGCTTACACCCCTAGTGTATTTGTTGATATAAATATTTTTTCTAAGACTCCATTCACCCAATTTTAAAGGCACTAATCTGAATATTTTGCATTGGAGAAATAAAATAGTGCATTGGGAAACATGAATTTTTGTCATTTCAACTTTCTGCAATTTGGGCTTTGTTCCTTGTGCATAGCACACCTCTTAGCCACCACGACGTCCCCTATAAAAAGGTATTTCTTGCTTCTATAATAAATTTTTCATCTTCATCCATTAGGGTTGCAGAAACCCTAATTAAACTTTCTCTAATAACTCTCAATTCAACCGCTGAAATTTGCTAAGATTTTTCCCACATATTCTAGTGATTATAACACATATTTTGGTAGATTTTTGGCAAGTTTTAATGGTCGAATATCTTGATGTAATAACTTTTTTTTTACAGCCATAAGTCTGATTATTATCTACGCATAAATTGATTACTACAACCTTACCTTTTGTACTAGTATCTTGCTCCTTTAATCTTGAGTTGCACTAGTGTTTTACTAGTTTATCTCTTGCATCATTTACTTGATTTCTATCACTTGTTTTAGAAGCTAATTGTGCCATTTAATTGCTGATATATATTTTTACTAACTTCTGGAATTAGGGACAACAAGCTTAACTTTCTTGTCCATCATATACTTAGGCTTGCATCGTTGTTTTCCTAGTGTCTCAGGTAGGTACAATAAACATTTGCAAGGTCTAATACTTCTTGGAAAACTTTGGCTACCACCAAGACCTTACTCAAGCCCTTATCCACACATAGAAACTTGATCTATAGGAGAATCCATTCATACATCACACTTTCCATCTCATTCCCCCGTAGGGTCACCGAGATTCCCCAATTGAGGTAATCACTTAGCCTCTAAAGTGACGGGAACACTTATCTAAGGTGACAGTGGGTAGGTGCTCTCTTATTTGTGACCATTTTGATGGTTCGGTCAAGATTTTCCCAACCTACAAATTGTGCGATAACACACCCAAAATATGCGCTAGGACTAGTAGATCATAGGGGTAAATTGTTAGAAACTTTTGACAGTTGAATTGTGAATTATGAATAAAAAAGAGAATAATTTGTTGCATCCCTAATGGATATAGATTTAATTTAGTTGTATCACCCAAGAGACCAAGTAGAATAAKATGCCCTACAGRMTTTAGCAACCTTAAAGCATCACAMAAWTTTTCCCACTTGAACAAGATCAATATCTCACTAAATCACATTTACGAAGGAAAACAATTTATTTCTCCAATGAAAAATTCAGATTAGTGCCTTTAAATAATGGTTAAATGGAGCCTTTAAAACACAAGTTAGATCAACAAGATCCCTAGGGGTGTAAACCCTCTTACTCCCTTGGGCATGCAAACCAAACTCGAGGTAGATCAATGAGAGTGTACACACTTGTAATCCTCCAAGATACCTTGCAATAAAAGACTTGTAAACTAGCAAATGAAGAGAAATTGATGGAGGGTGTATGCAATTATACTCCTCCTATGATTTTAACCAACACTGTCATGAAATGAGCAAGAAGAATGCATATTTTCCTTACCAAAACCAAGAAAGTTGCAAGATCAAACCCTAGTTTCACCAAGACAAGCCATCCATAAGCAAGAACAATAGTCTCCAAGAGGTGCGCACCACCTTAGCTCATACATTAATCAAGAGATATACAAAAAATCATTTGCAAGAAAGAGAGATACCAAAAATACTAAAGAATAGCGAAAATTTCAGCCAATGTAGTCTTCTCACAATGGGAGAGATATGATAAAATGAGATAGAAATGATCTCTATTTATACAAAAACCTCTAATAAGAGTGTGTCCACAAAAATTAGGGTAACCACAAAGTAAGGGGAAAACAACCCTTACTTTTCCCCTTTAAAATATAAAATTCAAATTTAAATTTAAAAAATGCACAACAGAAACCCTCAGGTGATGTCTTGACCATTTGAGAAAGTCGTTGGAGTAGAAGGTTGAGGTCGGTGGGGATTCTAGAGTGTACCTCTCATGCGTTGTATCCTCCTCAATTCATCTCCCACCAAATTGTGCCAAGTTTCAATGAGTAGCAACTCTACCACCACAACCTCAACCCTAGGTGACGCCAAGCCCTCTTTGTATGGTGTTTTGGCCCCAAGAATAAGTCGTTGGGATAGTAAGAGGTTGGATTAGGTATTCCATGGTGTCATATCAGGCTCCCAAAGGAAATCATCATCATTCGACATGTGGACCCTAATATCCAACCAATGGACCTCAAGCCCCAAGGAAGCCCAAGCTAGGCTTGTTCTTCCAAATCTGTCCACCAACTAGGTCCTACAAAGACAATGAATACACCCTCCAAGGATCTCAAGTCAAATGCATCATGATGAGTAAATCAAATCAATAAAAGAGTCATCCAAGAATGTAATCCAAACTACCTCGTCAAAATAAACAAGTGCTCACAGACCCTATGAAATTTGTCAAGTTTAGGTTTGGGAGAGTTGACAAAGTGACCTATTGGGTGAATCGTACCTCAAATTTAGGAGTGTTTCCCAAGCATACCTTTCTCTAAGTCATGTGGATGAAGTGAAATGGATGGGGGAAATACTCTTGGGCATGGGGTTCATGAAATACAATGGATTGTAGTGTCTCATTTATGGGTGCCTTTGTAGAGGGTGTGTTGCACCTTCATTTTCAATGCAACTTCTTTCCAAGACCACTTATCTCCTTTTATTCTTTTAATATGTTTATAGGTTGAACCCAAGGTGCGGATTCTACCTAAGAATGAAAAAAATTTCCCAACTTGACTCTACCCTAGTCACATCATGCTTCCCCAAGTTGAAAACATGTGTGGGGTTTCTACCTAAGCATGAAAAGCAATGCCCACACATGATCCACCTTAGTTGGAATTTGTATTAGTTATTTTTCATGGGTCTCGTTAGTTTCTTACAAGAGGCATTTCATTGACCTTGTGATCCCTAGGAGAGAATCTAGAAGGTTCATGATTTTCTTTTATCTTTTTCTAGCTACAAGCCTCTGGGCCTTCAACCCCTTCTTCCCATGAAATGAGGGACAACCCCTTCTTAGGTTAGTACACCCGAAAATCACAAAAGGTAAGGAGATGAGGGGATGAAGTGTGGGGAGTGACAAGTATGGCCGGGAATGGCATGATGACTTATCAAGAGGACCTCCCAATAGAAAACATATTCCCAAGAGTGACCCACTTACTAGGGTACAATGTCAACCACCAAAGTGAAACAGGGAAAAGAGCATAATGTCCAAGCAGGTGTTACATAATCCTAAGCAGTAATAGATGCACCAAACTCAAATGCCTCAAATATTGAAATGACACTCACCATAATACATGAATTGTACCTCATGGAGAAATATCCAATGTCTTTTGGAGGCTAGCTGATGTGGTGGATACTGTCGTGATGAACCTGGAACTGTGGTGGCAAGGTGGGTCTATGTCTATGAAAGTGGACATTGTTGATAAATTTGTCTCTTGGTACTCCATGTCTATAACCTAAGGGCCTCATGACATCATCTCCTTAGTTATCCGTAGGACTTGGGGATAACATCTGGCTCCTACTTGGGGACATGTACTTGTCATAGAGTGCATGAGAACCACATAATCTCATGGTGGACCTGTGCCTACACTGAAATGTAAAACTGTAAAATCCAGGGTGGTTCTGTCACCCTTCGTCCATATATATCAAAAGACAAAACTGACAACTAATCTAGAAAAGAAAATTTTAGCATTTTTTTTTATAAATCTAAGCTAAACATGAAATCAATATGCAAGTAGAGCAAAATGAAATATGAAATGCAACTAAACTATCATGAGAAATCAATATGCAAATGCAGGGAAAACAAGATGACCTACCTACTTACTTGGGGCCTGAGCCATGAAGAAGTCAAGTTCCCTAAATGTAGGGTCAGAGAAGAGTCCCATCCACTGGTAATGTCATATTTCTCCTGTCCAAAGTTGTCAAATAATACTTCTCTTTCTCAAAGTTCTTCTTGATGATGTAAGGGCCAAGCCAAGTGTTGTCATTCTTCTGGTCATATTTAGGATTTCCCTTCTTCTTGTCCCACATGGACGCAAGACTTCCTTCACTGTAGTTGATGTAAGGTATATTTTCAATGTAAGATAGGAAGGAGGTCTTGTGTTGACTGTGTCTTTGATGGATTCTTCACGTTCTTTGTCCTTATTATCTTTCTTCTTCAATATTTGGATATACCCTGGCTCTTTCCCTTAGAACTTCGCAAGATTTTATTTGTACTCATCTATCCTAGGGAGAAATGTATCTATGCAGTCCTCATGCATGGAAGGTAAATATCATGGATCATACTCAATGGTCTCTAGAACCTCATCGAACTCACACTCACTTGTATAATCAGGACCGTTGGGGTCCATCACATGTTTTTCGGCACACTCTCAACTATATAATATATCAAAGGTGGCATCCCCCATGGGGATATGTGCATGGGTAAGATCCATGCTAAGAAACCCTCCAAGAGTAGCAGACCAAATCCTTGATAAGAGAATCCCCCAAGCGTTTGGAACATCAATCACTAATATGTTCATGAGGAGGCTGATATGCAGAAAATAAACCAAGAAGACTTCAAAATTCTCACATAGTCCATAAACCTTGACTCTCTTAAAATCAATGCCACACACATTTCCATATGGTCGGGTTGTCTTCAAGCCAAGTTGTTCCATCACCTTTAAAGACATGACATTTGCTGAGGCCTCGAAATCCAACACATAATTGTTTAGGCGCATGCCATTCATGTCTAAGGAAATATAGAAAGGAGGGTTATTGTCCCTTTTCTGATCAATATACATGGTGTTAAAAATAATTGGAGGGTCCTCCTTCTCAGTTGGTACCTGTAATAACTTCAATATTTCCCTCCTCAGAGAAGGAATTTTGCACATTTATGTTACAGGGACCGTCATATTCAACTTCCCAAACATGGTTGCAACATCTATGTTCAATTGAATCTCATTTGTTGGAGTTTGCTTTGGAAGAAAATCATGTATTGGAGGTGGAAGTGGTGGGACAACCTTCTCTATAGATGGAGGAGGAGTGGTTGCTTGTGGTTGAGAGGGAGTGGAGGGTTGTGACATAGGAACGAAATATTTATTTCTTCTAGTGTATGTCTAAAATTCCCTCTTCCTCAACTCCTTTTTCTAATCGTTTGTCAATTGATTTAATACCCAGAGTATTCCCTCTCTTTCCCCCTATATTTTGGCCTCGTCAATTTGTTCCTGTATGACCTCTTCCTCTTGGAAATTACATATCATATCCATGAAGTTCATACTGTCGGGAGAGACTTTGTATTTTTAGGGACATTCATCCTCTCGATGAGGTTCTTGACATCAAGAACACCATGGTGTTTGCTCTGTGTTAACCATTCCAACTGGGTTCAATGTATCAGGGGCCTTTGTACTCATCTGATCTATCTTCTGAGTCAGGAGGGAAATTGGATCAGGAGGACTGCTATTGGAAGACTTATTCTTTATCTCTGCCTTGGCATGAGGATACTGAAAATGATCAACCTTTGAGTCAAGGAGGTTATCTTAAATATCTGTATTGCTCTCTTTGGCTTGTGTCAAGGTGGTGGGATTCTTGTCCTTCATAATGAAACATGATTTCCCATTGAATGCATTCATAGAAAGGAGATGAACAACTACAAATGTAGGACACATATCTGTCGGGATTTTATTGTACAATATGTCAAACCTGTTGTCAAATTTACTCACTGTCTCAATCTCCTTCTTCATTATGTGATTGAATTGTGTTACAAGCATCCTATTATCTTTCTTAGTTGTCCATATGTTCTTGAATAACTTGGAAAAGTCTTCATAAGATGTTATGTGATTATCAGGGAGTCCTTTGAACCATCTATGAGCATCCTCAGTCAATGATGAGGCAAGTATATTCATAGCTACATCCTCATGTTCTACTTCTACATTTTCTATGTCTCGACCCATGGCGTAGAGATGATCATCAACACTGAACAAATTATTTCCTGGAAACTTTGGCAACCATTTATGAGACTCTTTCGACATTGTGTTGGGATATCTAGGAATGGTGGCCATGTTCAAGGGATTGTAGAGATATTTTTCCCAAGGGTGAGCCATTGGAGAAAAGGGAAGGGTACCTTGGAAAAGGGTTTAGACAATGGGAGACTTGAGAGGAGGCCATCTTTGGTAGACCTTAGAAGGTTTGAATCTCCCTGAGTAGAAAGTCTTAAAGAAGAATGGATTCTGGGAAGGTGGAGTCGCCATATGAGATTTAAGAAGAGCTCATCAAGGGTGGAAGGGGAATGTCCTTCAAGTGGAATCGAAAGACAAGCTAGGGGTAAAGGCTTTGGGATGGAAGCTTGTCAAAGTGTCGTTAGGGAACGAAAGAGGATTAATCAAAATCCTCCCCGATAACAACACCAAAATGTTATTGCATAAAGTGTAGGTTGGTAAAATCCCGACCCAAACCACAAAATGACAACAACTAAGAGAATACCTACTCAGTGTCACCTCAAATAGGTATTCCCGTCACTTTAGAGGTGAAGTGATCACCTAAAGGGGGGGATACTAGGTGACCCTAGGGGGATATGAGATGGAAAGTTGTACTTATGAATGGATGCCCCTATAGGTGAAGTTTCTAAATGGAAATTTGCTTGGAAATGAGTCTTGCTAGTGGTCAATGGTTGCCAAGAAGTTTGAGTACCTGCGGATAATCATAGTACTTGCCTGAGACACAAGAAACACCAAGTATATAAGCTATATGTTAAAGTGGACAAGAAATCTAAGCTTTATGTTCCTATTTGCAACAGTCAACAAAAATATATATCAGCAAGTAAGTAATTGATGAAGCTGCTAGATAAGATGCTAAAAGTCGCGTAAAATATGGAAGAGATCAGTTGGCATTTACTAGTAAGACTCAAGTATGAAATCATAAGACTTCAACATCAAGATAAGGTTGTTATAAACAAGTATTGCAGAGATATAATTGCAGCCTTATTTATGTAGAAAACAAGTTGTTAAAACAGAAAAATAAGCCACCAAAAATCACAAAGCATCCACTGAAAAGATGTGCTAGGACCAATAGATTATAGGGGTAAATTGTTAGCAACTTCTGACGGTTGAATTGTGAGTTATGAATAAAAAAGAGAATAATTTGTTGTATCCCTAATGTTTGTAGCTTCAATTTAGCTATATCTTCGAAGAGATCGAGTAGACTAAGATTCCCTAGAGGCTTTAACAACCTCAAAGAATCATGAAAAGATTCCCACTTGAACAAGATCAATATCTCACTAAATCGCGTTTACCAAGGAAAACGATTTATTTCTCCAATGAAAACTTTAGATTAGTGCCTTTAAAGAATGGGTGAATGGAGTCTTTAAAACACAAGTTAGATCAACAAGATCCCTAGGGGTGTAAACCCTCTTACTCTCTAGGGCATGCAAACCAAACTCAAGGTAGATCAAGGATGGTGTACACCCTTGTACTCCTCCAAGATACCTTGCAATTAAAGACCTGTAAACTAACAAATGAATATAATTTTATGGAGGGTGTATGCAATTATACTCCTCCTAGGGTTTTAACCAACAATATCCTGAAATGAGAAAGAAGAATGTAGATTTTCCTTACCAAAACCAAGAAAGTTGCAAGATCAAACCCTAGTTTCACCAAGACAAACCATCCATAAGCAAGAACAAGAGTCTCCAAAAGGTGTGCACCACCTTAGCTCATCTATTCATAAAGAGATATACAAAAAATCATTTGCAAGAGAGAGAGAGAGAGAGAGAGAAAATGCTCAAGTATAGCGAAAATTCCAGCCAATGTAGTCTTCTCACAATGGGAGAGCTATGATCAAATGAGATAGAAATGATATCTATTTATAAAAAAACCTCTAATAAGAGTTTTTTCACAAAATTTAGGGTAACCAAAAATTAAGGGGACAACAATCCTTACATTTCCCATTTACAATATAAAATTCAAATTTAAATTTAAAAAATGCACAATAGAAACCCTCAAGTGACGTCATCCCTCTAAGGGTGACGTCTTGACCCCTTGAGCAAGTCGTTGGAGTAGAAGGTTGAGGTCATTGGGGTTTCTAGAGCCTCCCTATCGTGCATTATATCCTCCTCAAGTCATCTCCCACCAAATCGTGCCAAGTGTCAATGAGTAGCAACTCTACCACGACAACCTCAACCTTGGGTGATGTCAAACCCTCTTTGTAAGGTGTTTTGGCCCCAAGAGTAAGTCGTTGGGATAGTAAGAGGTTGGGTCTTCCATGGTGTAATATTAGGCCCCCAAAAGCAATCATCATCATCTAACATGTGGGCTCTGGTATCCAACCTGTGGGACTCAAGCCCCAAGGAAGCCCAAGCTAAGCTTGTTCTTCCAAATTTGTCCACCAACTATGTCTTGCAAAGACAATGAATACACCCTCCAAGGATCTAAAGTCAAATTCATCACGATGAGTAAATCAAATCAATAAAAGAGGCATCCAAGCATGTACATCCAAACTACCTCTTCAAAATAAACAAGTCCTCAAAGCCCCTATACGATTTTCCAAGTTTAGGTATGGGAGGGTTGACAAAGCGACCTATTGGGTGAATCACACGTCAAGTTTAGGAGTGTTTCCCAAGAGAAAATTTCTCTAAGTCATGTGGATAAAGTGACATGGATGGGGGAAATACTCTTGGGCATGGGGTTCGTGACATACAAGGGATTGTATTGTCTCATTTATGGGTGCCTTTGTAAAGGGTGTGTCACACCTTCATTTTCAATGCAACCTATTTCCAAGCCAATTTATTGCCTTTTATTATTTTAAGTGTTGGAGTCACTTCACACACACCTAGGATTTATTTTTCCTAATTTTTTTCCTTTTTTATTAGTCATAATTAGTCATTATCTAGTCTCCTATATTTTAGGGGAGAATATTCCACTTGGAGAATATTCTCTTTCAGTTGACACTTCAGTTTGACTAGTTGAGTTGAGTTTGGATGGTGCATTGGTTTTGTCACCATGCAACATTGGGATCATCACCAGATAATGCACACTTGCCTTGGGATCATCACCAGACTGATGCACTACTCTTGATTCCCTAATTTAACTCCTCACTACTCTTTGTTCAGTCAGTTAACTGAAGAGTAGTTGACTAGTTAACTCAACTAGGTGGCATTTCTCTCATGTAACTGCCAGAGAGAGTAGAATAGGTGGAAGTTCACTCCCGTAACTGCTAGTGTGTGTCCAGATCACTCTAGACCACCACTATTGCACATTGGTTCTTCTCCAGTGCACACTCATTGAGTTATATAGAGTATATCATGTGTAAATTATTCATTATTCATAACGGTTAATGAGAATTCTTCTATTCTTTCTCTCCTTCTTCTTCTTTCTCAAATTCTCTCTACAAATGTGTGTATTATTGTTTAGCTAGATCTATTTTGTGCAGGTTCAACACATTTACATGGTATCATATCTTTCTGGACTGCTATGAAAAATCTACACCAAAATTATTTGCAGGTACAAGAGATTGAAGACATCGGAAAGATGGATTTCCAAAAAAGAATTCAGTCTTACACCTTACAACTATTTTGCATGGAAGGAGAAAATAGCCATACATCTACGAACCAGAGGGTTGTACAGGTTAACCTTGAATATAGATACAGAACTGACATCAGCCATAGAAAAATCCAAGTATTTAAATACCATGGATGAAGCACTCGGAACAATTTGCAGTCTTATTTCTCCCGATCTCCTTTTTCACATATATTCCTGTAAGACTCCCAATGAAGCCTGGACCACCTTGGAAGGGATATTTGGACAATAGGATGATATGAGGGGACACATGCTGGAGGTAGAACTGAGCACATTGGATCCAAAAATCTTCGACAATATCCAATATTTCTTTACAAAATTCAAGGATTTACTGTCGCAACTCAAAGATTGTGGGGTTGATAAATCGAAGGAGGAGAAACAAATGGTTCTCACCATTCTCTCTAATATTTGTCCTGAATTCTTTGTATTTGTATCCACATTCCATTATATCATATTCGCCTCTAGAGCTACCTGGAAGATGCCTTCTCTTGAGGACTTTATCGAATCCCTGACACAAGAGAAAACCAAGAACATCAACATGGGCACAATCAAAGGCCTAAGGGCGCATGCACTCATTGTGCATGATGGCAACTACAAATATCATAAATCTAAATATAAATATAAACATAAAGCTCATGCACATCCGAAGAAGGAAGGGTAGAAAAAAACCTTCATCGATGCCTCCGGATCCAAAGGGGAAAAGGGGAGAAATGCACGTACTGTCACAAAGGATTACATTCAGAATCCGCATGCATGCATGCAAAAATAGATCTGATGTCTCAAATACTTCAACAAAACAACCTTGGAGATCACATCCCCGAGGGTGCCAAGAAGAAGAAGCCATAAGATCTAAATTCCAAGAAAGACAATTCTAGCCATGCCTTGATTGCCATCAACTCCTCTCTCGATGCTTGGATCATTGATTCAGGAGCATCACATCACATGGTTGCATCAGAAGAAATATATTCTTCATTGGATGTATGCAAAGGTCATCCTATTCTGATGGGGGACATCTCTTCTGTCGATGTCACCGGCAAAGGAAGGATTGAACTCACCAACGAAAGCTTCGAGAATGTGTTGCACGTTCCCAAAATTTATGTCAACCTTCTCTCCATGTATCATATGATGAATTCCGACACTAGAAAGAAATTCATATTCACACCAAATTCAGTGGATATTTACTACATGCAAACCAAATCTAGGGTTGCTATTGGTGAGGTAAATAATCTATCTAGATTGTATACATTTTTTGAATTTGTTGAACCTGATTATGCTTTATTTCTTACTCATGCTGATGAAAGTAGTAGGATATGGCACGAAAGGTTTGGACATTTGAATTTTAGATACATGCAACATCTTAGCAAGCAAATATTAGTTGATGGTCTACCAGACATCCATTTCTCCAAGGGAGTATGTGAGGGATGTGTTCTCAAAAAACACCCTCAAGAGAAATTCGACAAAGGAAAGTCTCAGAGAGCCTCCACACCTTTAGATCTGATCCACAGTGACCTTATGGGTCCTTTTCCACATCCATCTATCAACAAAGTGAGGTTTGTACTTATTTTTTTTTATGATTTCTCACGTTTTACATGGATCTACTTTCTCAGGCAAAAATCTGAGGCCTTTCAACACCTCAAAGACTTCAAATCCATGGTTGAGACACAACCCGTAAAGAAGATCAAAATCCTACGAACTGATAACGGGGGAGAGTATGTAAATCATGAGATCCATAATCTTTTCCATGATGCAGGGATTCAGTTGCAGCATACAGTTCCCTGTACTCCGCATCAAAACGGAGTTGTTAAGCGAAAAAACAGATCTCTAAAGGAGATGGTATCTTGCATGCTGCATGCAAAGTCACTACCACAGAGACTATGGGCCAAAGCACTTAATTGTGAAACATACATCCAAAACAAATATACCCATAGATCTGTCAAGGATAAGACCCCCTACGAGGCTTGGATCGGCCTCAAACCAGAAGTGACCCACTTTCTCATTTTTGGTTCATGTGCATGGGCCCAAATTCCCTCTGAAAAGAGGCACTTGATCCACAGAGTAGTGAGTGAATTTTTGTTGGTTGCCCTGACAGTGTGAATGGATAAAGACTTATTGACCTTTCCTCGTGTTATCACTCCAAAAGTCACCCTAGACTGTAATCAGGTGAGCTTGGTAACATCAAAAGATTTGTAAATGTAAATGTGTTTTTAACAGGTCAAATGGACAAGACCTCAAAATAATAATGTTCCAACTTAGAAAAAAGGGCTAGCATGCACCAACAATCAAGGTCTTGGATAAATTCAATCAGTAATTGGGAGTGAGTATGAATAGAGGGAATACTTCAATGAGAGAAATGTATGGGTTTTTGTAAACATTGGGTCTACAGAAAGCCTAAGGAAGAAAGATTCTTAAAACAAGATCTTCTTGAGTTCAAAAACTAAGGAAGCTAAATAAACATCATGATAATATAACGATCAAACATCCATCATAACATCAACCAAAACCATTCATGTGAATCATTCAAAGCATGAACATTTAGCATCAGAAGAAAATAAGCTGAAAGAGGAGTTGATTTCTATTAACCAAAATGTCTTAAATCCAGTACATAGCCAGTTCACAGTAATTTGATCAAAACATTACAACTGGGAGCCTCAACCCAACCATTCCAACCCCACTCTACTCTTGTACCATGCAATATATAGCACCATAGGTCCTTTCCATCTCACCAATTCGAACTCCAACCCATTTCCCAAAATAGAAACAGTTACAAACAAAGAATGACATGTTTTAACTGATTTCCTGCTTTTCAGGAGGTAAAATTCTAAAAACTAGGCTTCAAAATGACACTTGTAATTCTCAAACTACAACATCTCTGTAAAATATGAAAACGTTTTTTGTATATAAGCTCGTTATGAAGAAAAACTGCTCTCATTTTTGTTAAATTCATCTCCAGTTGGCTGCAACAGGTGTCACAAAAACATGTCTCGAACAGGAAAACACGAAAATTGAAAACATAGGGCTCAAATATTCTTTCGAATCTACCAATCCATGACACTTGTGTGAAAAATGAAAGAGGTTAATGTTCCTGGGTCTTTGATTGACAATAAACTCCTTTTTATTTTTAAAATTCATCTTATTTCACCCGGAAATCCTCCTAGAAGTCAATTGGTCAAAAATGTCAGTTCAATAGTCTTAAAACAGAGTTTAAGTAGCACATTCTGTAGCACCATTTCTATGTCAAATAACTCTTTGACCATAGCAAATTTTGAAAAACTTAGAGAGTTTTTTTTTATTTGGTATGTGATGAACAAAAACCTCAACCAGTTTTCAAAAATTCCTTCCCATTTGTTTAATCCAAGTTTCAAGTTAATGACTCAAAACTGGTAAAATAACTCTGTACAATTCATTTTCTGTCAGAATTTAGGTAGCGCCCGCCTGTGTGTCTGCATGCGATTAGGTAGCATAAATCCATAGGTTCTTTTGATTCTTGGAACCTTGTGATATTTTTTTCAATGCTTGTATCTTTGGGTAGCGTTGTCTTGAGATGTCGATTAATGCTTGAACTTGGAGATTGGACATAACCCAATATGAATTTAATTTTCCCCCATTATATTCATTTTCCAAAATGAATAATGAAGGACTTATGCAAAGTTGAGGCATAAACCAATATTGTGCTAACATAGGCTCCATGGGGGATAGATCCTCCCTATGAGGCTCTAAAAACTCTTGTAGTTTCAGTTCCTTATCCTAGGGTTGCTCCAAACCTTTAACCTTTGCAACTTACTATGCAAGCATCCACAATTTTGTATTGTGTCTAGTCCATTGGGCTATGGAGTCAACATTCAACCATTCTCTAAAAAATTCTCAAGGCCTGCCTTTATTCACGCAAACTGACTGTTATTTCCGCAAACTAAAGGAAAAATAAATGCTCAGGCAACGAGCTTATTTCCTACACTACTCTACTCTAACCAGATTTGCACCCTAATCATGTAAAGGAAGACTTCCATAATATCCATTCAAGTAATTTCAAAACTGAAATAGTCTTGTCTCTATTGTTGATCAATAGATAATAACATAAACATATCACCAGTGATAGATAATCATTCATAAAACCATACTCACCTGGAAGTGTTGATGAGTAAATGAAATTTGAAGTTTTCGGGTGATCTGAAATGTATGAATCCAATGAGACTGCAACTAAACCCTTGAAACCAAAATCACAAACATATTGATTCACATAAATCAACTGCTTATCCATGACCACCTCTTTGTTTGAAAACTGATAACCCTCTAGTTTTCTTGTGATCAGATTTTGATAATCAATATTAACAATTTTTTCTTCAGAATAATGATCAACAAATGATGATAAGACAGAGTTTAAATCATATTGATAATTATCAACAAGGAATATGCAATTATCAATATGATCATCAGTTACTTCATGCTCATAAAGGTTTGAAAATTGATCATCAACTTGACATGCATACCTGTCCATAGGAAAATCTGAAGATACTGAAGAATCTAATTTCAAATATGACTCATACTCATATTCTTGATGTTGTTCTGGATCTGCTTCATACTCACTGTCTTCTTGCTCAAAATCTGAAATTCACTGACAACTTGCTTGCTCATATGCATGCAGATTTTCAGAAGAAACTCGATCTCGGATCCTCCTGCTAGCACAGATATTATCCTCAACTTCTCTGGCATTTTCAAATAAGCATGCTAAGGATGAATATTTTATTTCTCTAAGGAGAAGGACAAGCTCAGAATGTTGAGCCCTTACATAGTATACCATGGCAGCAGCCTCAAAATATCGGATCTCTGATGGTATGTTATGATAAAGATTAAAAAATATTTGGTTGAAGACAACCATAGTTTCTTCCTCTCCTCTCCTCAAATCATGAAACTCAGTCAGGTATTGGTCAAAAGAATTATTCTCTCCCCAATTCTTTAGAAAAACATGGGATAGCCTGATCCACGAACCAATGGAATGAGCCCTCAAACTCCTAAACCATATAGCAGCATCTCCAAATAAGGAATTGGAGAATAACCTCATATTAACATCATCATGCACTATCTCAAATTGATCAATAAAGTTCTCAAAGGATTCCAAATGCCTCTCAGCTATAACATGATCCCCTCCAGAGAACCGGGGAAGATACTCAAGAAAATTAAGAGGATAAGGATGAAGGTAAGGTGGCAGTCTTAAAGGTTTAAAAATCTTATGTTGGATCCTACTTTGAACAGTAGTGGGATGAGTATGAGATGTAACCAATTGATAGAAAGGTTCAATGGTAATATCAGAAGGTGATGATACCTCTGAAGGTTTTGAAACAATTTCAGTCTCTTCAATGTTACAAGGGTGATCAGGTTCAGGAGGGATTTGAATGCAAAGCTCATCTTTATAAATAGATTGAGGCAAGGACACGAGATCAACCTCAACAACACAAGTATGTGACAAACATTCCTCAAGGTTACAAGAATGCTCTGATTCAGGAGGAATTGGAATGCATAACTCATTTTTAGCAACATGCTGTAATGAGGATATAGGATCAACATCAACAACATAAGGCTGCAAGATTTCCTCTTCTAAGGTTGGATATATGAAGGTAGATTAATGTTCATAGGAATAAACAAAACAAAAAATAATCCTCTTGACAAGTGAAGGGAAAAGCATGAAAGCGTTGATAAAGAACAACAAAAGTTCATGTAAAAGACTAATGAACTGATGCCTGGTAATATTTCTATCAACAGGATCATCCATAGTGGAGTCTTTGATTGTGGAGTCACCAAGTAGATGATTACAGTCAACTTTCTATATCCCTCTCGTGTCTACCATCAAGAGTTGGATCTATGTCGTTCTTCTCGGGGAACTCTTCAATATGCTCAAATCTGTCCCCGGTAACGACGCCATTTATGTTATCACTCCAAAAGTCACCCTAGACCGTAATCAGGTGAGCTTGGTAACATCAAAAGATTTGTAAATGTAAATGAGTTTTTAATAGGTCAAATGGACAAGATTTCAAAATAATTATGTTCCAACTCAGAAAACAGGGCTAGCATGCACCAACAATCAAGGTCTTGGCTAACTTCAATCAGTAATTGGGAGTGAGTATGAATAGAGGGAAGACTTCAATGAGAGAAATGTAGGGGCTTTTGTAAACATCAGGTCTACAGAAAGCCTAAGGAAGAAAGATTCTTAACACAAGATCTTCTGAGTTCAAAAACTAAGGAAGCTAAATAAAAATCATGATAATACAAAGATCAAACATCCATCATAATATCAACCACAACCATTCATGTGAATCATTCAAAGAATGAAAATTTATCATCAGAAGCAAATAAGCTGAAAGAGGAGTTGATTCCTATTAACCAAAATGTCTTAAATCCAGTACATAGCCAGTTCACTGTAATTTTATCAAAACATTACAACTGGGAGCCTCAGCCCAACCATTCCAACCCCACTCTACTCTTGTACCATGAAATATATAGCACCATAGGTCCTTTCCATCTCACCAATTCGAACTCCAACCCCTTTCCCAAAATAGAAACAGTTACAAACAAAGAATGACACGTTTTAACTGATTTCCTACTTTTCAGGAGGCGAAATTCTGAAAAATAGGCTTCAAAATGAAACTTGTAATTCTCAAACTACAATAGTTGTGTAAAATATGAGAATGTTTTTTGTATATAATCTCTTTATGAAGAAAAACCTCTCTTAGTTTTGTTAAATTCATCTCCAGCTGGTTGCAACAGGTGTCACAAAAACATGTCTCGAACAGGAAAACACGAAAACTGAAAACATAGGGCTCAAAGATTCTTTTGAATCTCCCAATCCATGACACATGTGTGAAAAATGAAAGATTTTAATGTTCCTGGTTCTGTGATTGACAATAACCTCCTTTGGATTTTTAAAATTCATCTTATTTCACCCGAAAATCCTCCTAGAAGTCAACTGGTCAAAAATGTCAGTTCAATAGTCTTAAAACAGAGTTTAAGCAACACGTTCTGTAGCACCATTTCTATGTCAAATAACTATCTAACCATAGAAAATTTTGAAAAACTAAGAGAGGGTTTTTTTATTTGGTACGTGATAAAAAAAAAACTCCTCCAATTTTCAAAATTTCCTTCCCATTTGTTCATAATCCAAGTTTCAAGTTAATGACTCAAAACTGGTAAAATAACTCTGCACAATTTGTTTTCTGCTAGAATTTAGGTAGCACCCACCTGTGTGTCTACATGAGATTAGGTAGCATAAACCCATGGGTTATTTTGATGCTTGGAACCTTGTGAGAGTGTTTTCAATTCTTGTGTCTTTGGCTAGTGTTGTCTTGAGATGTCGATTAATGCTTGAACTTGGAGATTGGACATAAACCAATATGAATTTAATTTTCCCCCATTATATTCATTTGCCAAAATGAATAATGAAGGACTTATGAAAAGCTGAGGCATAAACCAATATTGTGCTAACACCTTGGACCAACTCATCACTAAGCAAAGTGGACAATTCGAGGAAAGTGTCTCGCATGCACCTTAGCAGTCGCATGCACACACCTTCATTCTTCCACCTATCTAAGATGATGAGCATGAACATGTCGACTCTTCTTCAGATGAGAGTTTTGATTCAGAGGACTCAGATGATTCAGATTCAGAGTCAATACAGTGAAATGCATATTCATAGAATCAAGATGTAGTTGCAAAGACAGAGCAGAGGCTCAAGTGGGCACATACTACTCTTCAGGATTCAGGGGATCTCTTTGGTGACCCAGTCGATACTAGGAGGAATCGATCTGATTTCGAGGAGCCTTTTGTTGCACTCACTACCACTGAACCATTTCCCTTCATGCATATTTTGTTGGTTCAGTATTCATATCCACATTCTTATGGTGAGGCTGCTGGAAATCCATTTTGGGAATCCGCCATGCAGGAGGAGTACAACTCCCTCCTTGAGAACAAGAATTGGGATCTGGTTCCCCTTCTTTCTGGGAGGAAACTTGTCAGATGCAGATGGGTCTACAGGACCAAGAGCGCAGCAGATGGACAGATCAACAGATACAAATCCAGGCTTGTCGCCAAAGGATTTCAATAGGATCATGGTATTGACTATGATGAGACCTTCGCTCCAGTAGCGAAGATGGATTCCATACGATTGGCACTTGCCATTGTGGCAACCAAGGGATGGGAAGTCCATTAGATGGACGTGAAGAATGAATTTCTTCATGGTGATCTCTCTAAGGATATCTATATGGAGCAGCCCCAGGGATTTATGCATGACTCATCTTTTGTCTGTCGACTGAAGAAGTCCCTTTATGGCCTCAAGCAGGCCCCGAGAGCATGGTATGTCGAGATGGACTCCTACATGTTGTCACAAAGCTTTGTACGCTGTAAATCAGACTCAAATGTCTACATGATCAAGACGATTGATTCACTTCTACTTTTAGTTTTGTATGTTGATGATTTATTGATCACCGGTTGCTCGACTTCAGCGATTACTGCAGTCAAGAGGATTCTACATGATAGGTTTTTGATGACGGACATGGGTCTGCTACACTTCTTCCTTGGACTCGAGATCAGTCAGGATGCATCATGCATCAAACTGTCTCAGGCCAAGTATGCACGAGATCTCCTTGAGAGATTTCACATGACATACTGCAAGTCTGCTCCAAATCCTTTCCTATAAGGAGTCAAACTTGAGGATGGCGGGGAGACTCTACTGGTTGACAACACACTGCACAGACAACTAGTGGGGAGCTTGTTGTATCTCACACACTCCAGACCAAACCTCTCCTATGAAATTGGCGCAGTTTCCAGGTTCATGCAGGTGTCACATGAGCTACATTGGAAAGTTGCAAAGCATATCCTTCGATACGTACATGGCACCATCACCTTTGGGATTCATTATGCAACAGACTCTACATTAGATATCATTGGGTTTATTGATTCCGACTGGGCTGGCGATAGCACTGATCGCAAGTCCACATCTAGTTACTCACTCAGTCTTGGTTCTGGGCCTATCCGTTGGTCGAGAAAGAAGAAAGTTGTCATTGCTCTATCTTCAACCGAGGCAGAGTACAGAGGGGTAGTTAACATAACCATTCAGGCTATTTGGCTACAACATTTTCTCACTGAGTTGGGAATTTAGTTTCATCGGTCGATCGTCATTAGGTGTGACAACCAGATCACTCTGAAGTTCTGCAGAGATCCAGTTCAGAGGCAGGCGACGAAGCACATCGAGATCCACATGCACTACATCCGGGACTTAGTACATGAGCGGATGATCGACCTACAGTTTTGTCCTTCAGCAGAACAGACGACAGACATCTTCACCAAGACCTTCATTGAGCAGAAGCTTCATTCTCTGTGAAGTCGTATTGGAGTGAAGGACATAGTTTCCTAGCAACTGCAATTCTTATTTTTACATACATTGTACCTTGAGGGGGGGGGGGGTTCCCATGAGGTTTTCCCTCTTTCCTCACTTTATTTCAGTGTATATTTTGTATTTGGGTACCTAACATGGCCTCGTTGTCGGGACCCATTCTTTATTTTCACCATGGTGATGTTCAGGGGGGGTGTTGGAGTCACTTCACACACACCTAGGATTTCTTTTTCTAAGTTTTTTCCTTGTTTATTAGTCATAATTAGTCATTATCTAGTCTCCTATATTTTAGGGGAGAATATTCCACCTGGAGAATATTCTCTTTCAGTTGACACTTCAGTTTAACTAGTTGAGTTGAGTTGAGTTTAGATGCTCCATTGGTTTTGTCGCCATGAAACATTGGGATCATCACCAGCTAATGCGCACTTGCCTTGGGATAATCACCATACTAGCGCATTACTCTTGATTCCCTGACTTAACTCTTCACTACTCTTTGTTCAGTGAGTTAACTGAAGACTAGTTGACTAGTTAACTCAACTAGGTGGTAATTCACTCTCGTAATTGCCCGAGAGACTAGACTAGATGGAAGTCCACTCTCGTAACTGCTGGTGTGTGTCCACCACTATGGCACATTGTTTCTCCTCCAGTGCGTGCTCATTGAGTTATACATAGTTTATCATTATTCATAATGGTTAATGAGAATTCTTCTATTCTTTCTCTCCTTCTTCTTCTTTCTCAAATTCTCTCTGCAAATGTGTGTATTATTGTTTAGCTAGATCTATTATGTGAAGGTTCAACACATTTACATTAAGATTTTTCTAGGTTGAAGCCAAGGTGGGGATTCTACCTAAGCATGAAAAAAAATTCCCACCTTGACTCTACCCTGGTCAAATCATGCTTCCCCAAGTTGAAAACATGTGTGGCGCTTCTACCTAAGCATGAAAAACAATGCCCACACATGCTCCACCTTAGTTGGCATTTGTATTAGTTATTTTTCATGGTTCCCATTAGTTTCTTACGAGAGACATTTCATTGTCCTCGAGATGCCTGGGAAAGAATTTAGAAGGTTCATGATTCGATTTTATCTTTTTCCGGCTACAAGCCTCTGGGCCTTCATCCCCTTCTTCCCATGAAATGAGGGACAACCCTTCTTGGGTCAGTACACCCAAAATCCTAAAAGGTAAGGAGATGAGGAGATGAAGTGTGGAAATTTACAAGTATGGTCGAGAATGGCACGATGACTCGTCAAGAGGACCTCCCAGTAGCAAAACTATTCCCAAGGGTGACCCACTTACTAGGGTGCAATGTCAACCACCAAAGTGAAACATGTAAAATAGCATAATATCCAAGCAGACGTTACATAATACTAAGCAGTAATAGATGCAACAAACTCAAATTCCTCAAATATTGAAATGACACTCACCATAATACGTGACTTGTACCTCATGGAGCAAGATCCAATGTCTTCCAGAGGCCAGTTGATGTGGTGGATATTGTCGTGATGATCCTGGAACTGTGGTGGCGAAGTGGGTCTTTGTCTATGCAAGTGGACATTGTTGATCAAGCTATCTCTCGGTACTCCATGTCTGCAACCTGAGGGCCTCGAGAAATCATCTCCTTAGTTATCACTAAGAGTTGGAGATAACAATATCGATGCCTCAGACTATGTCATGGGCGCAGTTCTTACTCAGTACAGTCATCCAATGACATATCATAGTGAGACACTATCATATGTTATTTGTAAATACCCCGCCTATGAAAAAGAAATGCATTCCATTGTACAAGCATGTCGACAATGGAAGCACTACATTCTCGAGAAGGAGATAGTCATCCACACTGATCACAAGCCTTTGTAGTTCATGCAAACACAAGGAAAATTGCAAAATGACCACCATCAAAAGTGGTCCACATACTTGCAGCAGTTTCATCTTAACATCCAATTAGAAAGGGAGCACCAATCATGTCGTTGACTGCCTTAGGCGACCTCGAGTTGCAACCTTAACCATAGTTCTCCACTCTTATGGCCATGAGGCTTTCGAGTGGACCCAACTCTACAAGAGCGATCCTAACTTTGCTACCACTTACTAGATGTTGGGCACAGGCATGACTGTCACTGACTTTCATCTTAATGACGATTTTTTATGCCATCTGGGCCACCTATGTGTTCCTTCAAGTCAACATGCGAAGCTGATTTGAGAAGCTCACTACAGTCGTATGGAAAGACATTTTGGCATGGAAAAGACCATGGTAATACTACATAATCATTTCTATTGGTTGAAACTTTGACAGGACGTCAACAAGTATATCAGGTCCTGCACTGCCTACACCATTGTCAAACCAACCATTGAGAAATAAGGCTTGTACACCCCTCTGCCTACTCCCGACAGGCCATGGGAATCCATATCGATGGACTACATGTCGGGAATTCCTTCAACCAAGCAGGGAAATGACTGTGTTTTTGTGGTGGTTGATCGATTTTCTAAGATGGTCATCCGAACAGCCTACAAGAAGAATATCACAACGGAGGTCACTGCCAAGCTCTTCTTCGAACGAGTGTGGGTACACTTCGGGATACCATAGACCATCATGTTATATTGGGAAAACATGTTCCTAAGAACATTCTGGTCTAGCCTTTGGTCACTGTTGGACACCAAGCTCACCAAATACATCGCCTTCCACCCTCAAACTGATGGCCAGACAAAGGTCGTCAACAGAATGATTGTGCATATCTTGAGCATGTACAACTCCAAACATCCACACACATGGGATGTGAGTCTCCCCTATGTTCAACATAGCAACACAAAATCCATTCATAGATTGATTGACCACAGTCCCTTTCAAGTGGGGTTGGGATTCAACCATCGGGTCCCATTGATGTCGTGTTGCCCCTTGCATCCACACAAAAACAATCATCCCATGCTTAATTTGAGGCTGACAAAGCCACCAAGTTTATTGAACAAGTTCAACACCTCTGATAATATATCCATAATATTTTACAGAAATCCAATGCTAAGTACAAACAATGCCATGATCAACATCGAGTGCCACACAAGTTTTAGGTGGGAGACAAGGTCTAGTTGCATTTGCAGAAAGAGTGCCTTACAGGACCCCATAAAACACTTCATCCACTTCGCTATGGACCTTACACCATCACCAAGGTTGTGGGTGACAATGCATTTGAGCTAAATATTCCCCCCTTCCTTGGCGTGCACCCAATGTTCAATGTGGACCTCCTTTGGCCATTCTTCCCACCATTATTGGACACATCGAAGATCGCGGAGTAGTTGACACTGACATAGCTCAACCCTGACTCCATGGAATAGGAAGAAATTGATCAGATCAAGGACACTCATATTAAGGGAACTTTCCAACAGAGGATCCAACTTTATCAGGTTGTCAAAGCATGGCAGGTCCTGCACCAAGGAAAGTGGCTCACTCAGGGCCAAGTTCAGCAGAGGTTTCCCCATATGATGGGGGAGCTCAACGCAATGGAGACCATTGCTTCCTAAGGGGGGAGGACTAATCTAGATGGATATCGGTGGCCACCCACCTATTCCACTTGTTCAAAGAACAATTTCCATTTTGACAGTTGTTTTACAGTTTTTCGAGTCCCAAACTTCCGGGGTCGTTTTGAGGCCCTAAACAACATTTTTTGGGCTCGACAATGCCTAAAATTTTCATGGAGATAGATGATAGAATCAATGGAATATATACTCCTCGGCTATACCTTTCCAACAGTGTATCGAGCGCCCCAAGCGGAGATCGTATGCAAAAGTTATGCCCTCGAGAAGTTGATGTATCAACTACCTCCATCGGGGCCCACAAACCTTTTGGTGTTTCATCTCCCGTGGTTAGGGTTTTGGATGTTTATGGTTTTATCATTTATATTTTATGTTAAAAAGGCATTTGGAGCCTCATTGTACTCATCTTCTTGCGAATGAGCGTAGTCGTCACATCTCTTCTCATAGATAAGCTACCACCATTCGAGCAAGTTTGTTTCAGTCTGCATTTTTCTAGTTTCAACATGTTTTCTTTATTAATAGAAGTCAAATTTTATTGTATCTCTTTGTGTTTCTTTGTTATACATATGTATTTCATTTCGTTCCATTTATAAATCCAGATCATCCAAAATATGGGTTGTGTTCTCTAACTCTCTTAATCATTCAACTCTAGTTGCACTTAGTAAGACATTACCAACCAAAATCTCTTCCAATATAGTGCGCCCAACAAAAATATCCAAATTCATGTGCCCTCCCTCTACCTAAAATATTGTGACTATGTATTATGAGTTACATGAAAGGAAATTATCATTTTGTTTACCACAAAAGTCTATTATTTAGAAAATTCCAAAGTATACCCAAAATTTGGATAACAATAAGCTATCTGGTTTTAAATTCATCATCCATCCATGGCTAGAAATGCATCACTCAATTACATTGTGGAGGCATAGATATCAATTATCCCTAAAACATTGTTATTAAGATTTAGCAAACTCCACATTAATATCTTCAATACTCCAATCAACATTAAGATATTCAATACTCCAATCAATAACATATCAAGCAAAGATGGGAAAGAGTAATATGGAAAGACTTCCCTTGACCTCTTCATGTGAGCAGCAAAAGAATTTGAAATCCATTGAAACAAAGGAAAGTATGAACTATAATAAGAATGATTAGCTTAAGTTATTGCAAACAAATAATAACTACATAACTCATAGAATTCCTGACCTTCTTACCATATTTTTCCTCAATAGAATTTATAACCTTCTTACCATATTTTTCCTCCATATAATTCCCAACCTTCTTACCATATTTTTCCTACAAGGACCCATCATTCACTGGAAATACTTGGAGAATGATTTTCTATCCATGTCCTCGTTGTATAACTCCCTAAGAGCCCCAAACTGGTGATGGGGCTTTAGTTTGCCAAGCTTGACTAGAAACTCATGCAAGAGTCATTATTCCACATTTTGGTTATTAATATTTTCACTTAGAGGATTCACTTTATGTCTTCTAAAGAGGGGGAAACAACCAATCACACTTAGGAGCAATCCTCAGAGGGCTTGCAACCTTAAAGTTTAGGTTGGCTTCCATGTTGACCTCCACTAGACATTGTGGTTTACATTTTACAATTGTCTTGCTCCCTTGGATGAAAACACATTGCTACCATTGGTTTTGCACAGGATTATTCCTTGCATCTATTTCTTAACCATTATTTTGTGTTTCAAGGTCTTGCAAATCTAGAGGGAGTGGAGTTTAAACCTCAACATTTCTAATAAACATGCGCAATCCTTAAATCTTATGGTTTGGGCCTTGACACCAAAAATGAAAATTTGAGAGGTTAACACATTCAAGATAGTGATAAAATTTATTCTCGTTGATTAAATCTTGACATTCTTTTAGATCTTGTGATAGGTCCACCTAAACACAAATGCTCCTATTTGGTTTAAGGGTTACATATGTTATGTGTTTCATAGAAAATATATTTACCAATGTCAAAGGAACCACTCCAAAAAATTATAGAAGCGACCTAGGAAACTTAATTAAAATAGGACAAAGAAACTTGACTACTTTACTCGCTAATAAATCCTCAAAGTAGTAAGAAAACACAAAAATGATTTTCTTACAAACCCACAACGTGTGGAAAATCACCTAGTAATAATGCACTAGTTCTTGAAGTTGAAAAAGAAAATGACCTTTCAAAAAGTTTCAAATGGCATGCACACCCATTTATAAACTCATCTTATCCTACACTTGGACTATGAGAATTTTCTCATTGAAGACTTGGCCCACATAATACCCAAGCAATGTATATTGATTCAAACTTTCAGATGAAATAGTGTATTCAGTGCTATCGTGAAAAATATGTTAATCTCAAAGTCGTGATCTTATAATGTATATTTGGTAAAAACTTATGAGCTTGTTTCGACATCATGATCCTCCTCACCACCTACAAAGTTTGATGCGGCTATGGTGGAAGGGGTATGGGCAATTAAAGCCCAATTGAGGATTCCAACAAGGGCATAAGAAGTAAAGATAAACAAACATCAGAACCCTCCTAGCCATCATTCAATTAAATTCTTTATTTTATCCCTACTCATTTTCCCTTTCTTTGACGTTAATTCACCATATTTCATAATTTGAATTCATATTTCCATGCTCAACCCGTAATCAATTGTTAATAATCATATTCAAAACCAAGGAATAAACTTAATGAGCTCCTTCTCAATGGGATATATGATCAATAGAGCTTATAATACTTACTTTTAGTCAATGTGTTCATTAATTTTATTCAAAATATTAAAAAACGGTTGAATTCCAAACATGGGTAACTAAATTCACTGGATTCTACAAAGTAAATGGGTGTGTGAAATGTATCAAATTTGTTATTTTCTAATTTTTTTCATAAAACACAAACTAAAAATATTTTTATTAAAAAATAATGGTGTCGTTTAACCGTTCTACGTTTTAGCTCTTTTAGTTAGAATCCAGTGACATAAATCTGTACGAAATTACAATTTTCTGTTTTTTAAATTGCATTTCTGAATGCAGAAATAGATTCAGCGTGTTGAAAACCCACTTGGGTTATACAGAATTAACCACTCAAATATGTAGATCCAACAATTTTTTTGTCGGATTTCGAACAAAATTAAACAAAAAATATCCTTGATAAAAAGCCAAAACGTAGAAATAACAAGTCATAAAAGTATAATAACTTATATTTTTCATGATAATTCCATGAGACATAGAGAATAAACATTGGTTAATTTCCAACCAAATTGCCCCATAGTCGATGTTATTTTTTAGGAAGGATTTTACCCCAAATCCTTTAGTTGAAATTCAATACTCCCTAATCTACAATTTCATCATTTCAAAATTATCATCTAAACATCATGACTTTCGAATCAAATCATATTGTCAAAATTACAATTTAAACAACAAAATGATTGTAAAATTTTTGTTCACCAAAATTCAACCAAATTGGTAAAAAATAAAAAAAATTAGTTGTTCCATAAACAACATTTTGAATACATTGTCATTTATATTATGTGAACTTAACATTGTCGTTCCTTCTTTTACTCATCGCTAAACATGATATCGCTGTTACTGAAATTAACAACTAAAGTCACATAAGCATTTAAGGAAACAATACGAACATCTTGTTTGATATAAAATATACTATACTCAAGCAACCATGGAATTTTCAATAACTCGTCATGTTATGGGGCTGTTGACGGATGCATGCTCAATACGTCAAACTATGACCATGCTTTTCATTTGAGGCATTGAGATATGCATTGCTCAAATTCATGCAATTTGTTTATCCTTGCCAAAATCTCTGGAGCAACTCCAATTCAATCCATGTTTCAAAATCATTAAATAAATGGAAAAAACATTGAATATAAATGTTTTGAATAATTAGGTTCTTTGACTTCTAGAATTGGGGCACACGAAGAGTTTTTATTTTTATTAAGAACTTTTAGGGGAAATTTTATTTTGTAATTTGTTAAAGTATTTATAAATTTTAAAAATTGTAAATTAAATTATTATAATGGATTAGTTTTTTTTTCATCAAAATTAGTGATGAATTTCATATTTTTTGTAATGATGATTTGTCTTTTAAATTTGATTGTTGTAAAATTTAAACACAATTGTGTTCAGCAATATTGGATTTGTTGATGAAGAATGAGGAGTTTCACCTATGATCAAAATTCAATTTTTTGCCTACGATCAAAGTTCAATTTTTGTGAGGGTGTCTAGCCTTTCAAGTTGTCATGGGGCCCAGAGGTAGTGGTCAAACATGTGAGGCTTGTATTGCCCTCCCTGCACACACATACGTGTATCAAATCCCACTCTATTTTCATTCTTAAGACTAAACAATAACTATTATTGCTTGTTACGGCCATAATTTTTCCCAAATAGGTTGGATCCACTTGTAAGAGATGTAGAGTTCATCACCAGTGACCAAGGTTCAGTTCTTGTGAAGGTGTTGACTTGTTAGGTATCCAATGGGGCACCTGGAGGTTGTGATCAACCATGTGAGATTTACATTGCACACCCTGCACATACATACACAGATAAAATCCCACCCTCTTTTCATCCTTAAGACTTGACACTCATTGTTCACGCATATTACAGCTAGAATTGTGCCCAAAGAGTTGGATCCACTAGTGAGGAATAAGGATTGTTTTACAACAATGACCAAGGGTCAATCCTTGTGAGGGAATTTGAACCTTGAGATTACCATGGTGATACTCAGAAGTAGTGGCCAAGTGTGTGTGGCTTGGATTGCACTCCCCACACATGAATAAGTGGATCAAAGCCCGCCTTGCCATCCTTAAGACTAGGCACTCAAAATCGTGGTCAATTATGGCCATAATTTTATCCCAAAGGGTTTTGGATCCACTCGTGAGGAATGAGTTTTTCACTAGTGCCCAAGGGTCGATTCTCATAAGGGTGTCCAACCCCCGAAGTATACATGGGGGCACCCAAAGCCAATGGTTGAACATGTGAGACTCACATTGCACTTCCTGCGCACACATAAGTGGATCAAAGGCCACCAACTTGTCATCCTTAAGACCGAATACTAATTGTTGCATCCTATTTCAGTGACAGTTTTAAATAAGAAGTTTTTCATCAATGATCAAAATTCAATTTCTATGAGGGCGTCCAACTCCTTAAATTGACATGAAGGTACCCTGAAGTAGTAGTCAAATATCTAAGGCATGCATTGCACTCCAGACACACACATAAGTCGATTAAAACCCACCCTTACCATCCCTAGAGTGTACCATCCTTAAGGACAAACACTCCACGGTACTCTTCATCATGGAGCCCCCCTTCAACTCGCTCTCGAGCCACAACGCTTCTTCTGCCTCCCTATCTTTAGGCTTGAACCCCCTTCCGGATGAATCGATGGCCTTTCATTCGTCGTTGTCTAGCATCCCAACTTTTGGATTACCTTCGACTAAGGTCATCACCATCACATTCGAGGATGTGCTCACCTCCCCGGTACGGCTAGTCAATCATCCATCCAAGGCCACCCCCACTCTGGATGTTTTGTAGTGGAAAACGTTGCTTTCACGCCCTCTATTCTTGTGGAGATAAAACCGTTGGTGCAGACAAAGTTTTATAATATCCATGAACTGATATTAAGACATCCCCACACATGTTCAAGAACAGCCAATGCCTTCGGAGCAAGGAAATCCTGAGCACAAAGCAGGGCTAGACAATGTGAAGGTCCATAGACACCAAGAGAGTCAGCAGACGGAAGAAGGTAATGAGGTCTTGGAATCGACAAAGGAGAACCTTGTATGAGCGCAACCCACTCTAGTTAGTAGCCAGCGGGAATCCACTCTAGAAACCGGAACCTCCTCCACTGGGAAGGTGAAAGTAAACAACAGAAGGATTTACGGCGGATTTGAACCCGAAATGTATTGCTCGCAGATTTTGTGAAGAGAACTCTGCAAGGAAGGAAGGCGAAGTCACTTCCACCTGCACCCTAAACTCCTTATTTCCCGAGAAGCTATAGTTAAAATGCAAAAAACCTATCGAATCAAAACAGGGCATGTAGGGCCACCAAAATTGAAGTGTTATAAGTGCCCCAAATCCCAAGACAAAAAGTAACAAATGCCTAGTCCACAAGTCACTTGCCAAAGTGAGCGAGTATATCAAGATGTCGTAGGAATCAAACCTGCATAAAGAGGACGGTCTTTGTGCTCATGGGAAGGACCCTATCCTTCAATGACGACATCAAGATCATCAACTATGGGCTCCCATTTGTCGTTGCCCTGCTTGGGTTTTTCCTAACACTTTGGTTTTGAGATGGCCAAAGACATCGTTGGAAATTTTTCAAATCAAGGGATCTCCAAAGTTCTCACCTAGGAATAGCTCATTTTCCCTCTAAGGCTCATTTTCCCTCTTAGCAATTTCTTAGGAATTCTCACCTAGGAATAGCTCATTTTCCCTCTTAGCACTTTCTTAGGAATAGCTCCTTTTTCATCTATGAAGTGTCCATTCACTGGTTGACCACCATCATGGTTGGGGAGAGGAACACCTTCGATGTGTTATTCTACAATGAGTCTAGGAATAGCTCATTTTCCCTCTTAGCACTTTCTTAGGAATAGCTCCTTTGTCATAAATGAAGTGTCCATTCACTCGTTGACCACCATCATGGTTGGGGAGAGGAACACCTTCAATGTGTTATTCTACAATGAGTAAGATAGCCAAGGGCCTCAACAACCATTACATAAAGGGTCGTAGGAAGCAAGTAACCTTGTCAAATGAACCATATCTCCTTTATTGATAAAAAGCCATGCTATGGCCTTTGAAAATAAAGTTTCCAAAACATTAATATAAAAAGGGACCACATCCAAGCCCCTTTAGCATGGCAAGGATGAATTTCCATTCCACTGTATCGTGGGTTTCAAAGTCGATCTTGATGAAGACGACCTCCAGGGCTTGGATTCCAACCCATTCCATGTCTTCCCAAACAATGATCACATTATCCAAAATGTATCTACCTTTGCTAAGCCTCCTTTGCTATGCTCTTATGATTTTTTTATAGTTTTTAGCCACAAGGCAAGCACTTTCACTAAAACTTTGTAAGATACATTGAGCAAACATAATTGGTCGCTAACATGTAATTAGTTTTTGGTCTCTCGACATTGAAATGAACTTGAACAACCCCTTGTTGATGCAATTGCCAAGCATATGTCTCTATATCGATTCTTAATACACTTGGAGCAAATCCAACCCAAGAAAATCCCAAGTGGCATTCTAAATTCCGCACTGATAATCATGCTAGCTAGGGAACTTATAAGCAACCATCTCCTTAAGGGTCACTATGAATTCATCCAGCGTCAATGCTTGATCACACGCCTGATATTGTTCTTGTGTCAACTTTTGAGGAACTATATCCATAAGCATTGTCTGGTCATCTTTCTTTCATATGTGATTACCTTGAAATTTGAAAAACAAATTTCTAATGATTGACGAACTAATCACAAGTTAGGGTTAATTAATGATTCGTGACTATGCATTTTGTTGTTTAGAGGGCCTTGAAGCATTCCACTACTTCTTTGGAGGTTAGGGCTTTGAAAAAGACCTTGGTTGGATTTTCCCCTAATTTGAGCCAATGCAACCGATCTCTAATTTGGGCACCTATGCTTTGTATGTCTCTTCAGCGTTTAGTGTGTGTCTTAGCTTGGTCACATTGGCCTAGCATTGCACACTAAAAGGCTTACATGGTAACATCCTTAGTTCCAATGCTTCCAAGACCACCTTAAGCTTTCTTATTCTAATTATCACTAGTTGTCTATTGTATTCCTTCAATGAGGCAACGACCCTTCTTATGGAATTCTCCCACCAAAGAATCTAATATTTCAAATTCCAAACCCTTTTGATAGCTTCAATGCACGATTCATGCTTCAAATGGGATGGATTTAACAATAGTCACATATTACGCACACTAGGTTTGTCAAAACCCCAAGAAATCGAAAAAAAAAACAATCGATTGGTGATCAACGAGGTGAATTCCCCCAACCCTTGGATTTGCCTTATGCCCTCTTACTTAAAGAAAAAGAAGCTTGTTTAGCTAATATGGCATTGTATAGTGCTTTCAAGCCCCACTTATTACCTTTTTGAAAGATTGCCACATATATGTGAGCAAGAGCTTGTGGGAATCCTTGTGGTGAAGCTTGTTAGGGTGATATAGGTTGAATTCGACCTTAAGATTGTCTCAACTATTTGTTCTCTTGGGAGAATGCCCTCTTAGTATTCTTGCATCTCTAAATTGTTGATGTCACCACAAAATAGTCAATGATGGCTTGTCAAGTCGATGCAAGCAACACATTGTTAATTCCCCCACCAAGGTTCAAGTCTCTCAAATGACACATTCATGCATATTCTTGTGTTAGTTGTACACCAATGCTTGTGATCACAGTTGGGGCCAAGTGCAAGTCTTAGGCATCTTTAGTAGAATAGATATCCCTCACGTAAAACCTCCTAGCAAAATGATCCAAGTTGGAATGATGTTGGTTGTACTCACTCCTAGGCAGAATTAGGCACACTAGGGACGTCATTGATCCAGATGTATATTGGTGGCCACCCACCTATTCCACTTGGACCCACACCATTGTTTCTTTCAGTTTTTCAGTTTCCTTAATTGTAGCACAATTTACTATTTTTAGCAGTTCTTCGGGTCCTGAACTTCCGGAGCTGTTTTGAGGACCTAAACGACGTTTTTTGGGCATGAATGGTCCGGCGAATATGAGTTCGTTTCGGCGAATATGAGTCCGTTCCAAACTTGATATTCGCTGTCAATAGTGTAGTCCTCGGATAGATCTTTCTAACGATGTATCATGTGCATCAAACGGAGATAGTATGCCAAAGTTACGACCCCGGGAAATTGATGTACCAATTTACCCCAACAGGGCCCATATTCTGGCGTTTCATCTCCTAGGGTTAGGTTTTTGGATGTTGAGGGTTTTCCATTGTTTCTCAGTAATATATAGGCCTTCGAGCCTCATTGTAACAAGCAGTTTAGAGGCCAGTAGCCGCCACATCTCTTCTCAGAGATAAGCTACCGGTGCCCTAGCTAGTTTATTTCCATTCTGTCTGTAAGCATTTTTCAATCATTTGTTATTAATGAAATGAAGTCTTATTTTCACTGCATCTCTGCGTTTATGTGTATTTATGTATTTCATTGTGTTCCTACATAAATCCGGGTCAGTGGTATCAGAGCGGTCTACTCGTTCGCGATCTTTCTTTGCATGTCCCCAACGAGGTCGGGGTATAAGGAGTTGGGGCTTGATATAGTTGAACCTTTGCAAGATCAGTCTCGCAAACCCCGACGACCGCCCATGGGGGAAGAAAAGAAAGATGAGGGAGCAGGAGATCCTATCAAAATGTTGCTCGAGGAGGCCCTCGAGAAAAAGGAACGCGATGATGGACAACTTTGCCCAGATTCTTCAACGGATTCCCACTAGCGGCACATCGATATCCAATAGCCACTCTGGAGGCGCCACTCCTTTGAAGGTACAAGTAAACTTTGACATTCCCATATTTGAGGGCCAAATAGATGCAGATGTTGTAGATAGATGGTTGAATCTGTTAGAAGGATATTTCTCGGTTCATGAATTTTTCGACCGAGAAAGGATTATTTTCGCACTCCTCAAAGTCGCCCCCCATGTCAAGGACTGGTGGGAAACCTACTCGGATCAACAGGGCGAGGGGGAACCCTCTCTGTTCTCGGCCACACCCACCTGGAATTCTTTTCGAGACGCCATCAAGGAACAATATTATCCTATGGGGAGCTATGAGGACAAATACATACAATGGACTACGCTGCGGCAGCAAAGGGACCAAGATGTGCATGAGATAATGAATATGTTTCATACCCTACGCACAAAGTTGGGTATCAAAGATTCAAAGAAACATTTGGTGTTAAAGTACCGCAATTGTCTGCAAAGATACATTCAGGAGGAAATGGAGTTCCTCGACATCTCCTCACTTGGTGTGGCGTACCGATATGCTGCCAAGATTGAGCAGAAGTTCAAATAGAAAAAGCGAGACTTTGGGTCTGCGAATCAAAAGCAAGGGAAAGGTACCCCCAAACCACCAAACAAAGGACCAAGCCAAGGCGGGGCGGCCCAAGATAACCCGCCAAAGCCACAAGCAAAGAACAACACCACGAAGCCAAAAAAGGACACGGGGAAGTGGTGTGAGTTCCATAAGCGCTCCACTCACAACACAAGTGAGTGTCGGGCCAAGCAGTCACTGGTAGCCGAGTTGAAGGCTTCTGAATCGGATGCATGCTCCGACTTTGAATTAGAACCCGACAAGGGGAATGACAAGGGGAAGCAGATCATCGTTGCGGAGCCCAACGCCATCGTTGCCACCACGAAGATCCAGAAGGAGGAACCGGAAGATCCAGAGGAGGCAGAGCGTCTCTTCCATTCCAGGATGTGGGTAAAGGGTTCCCCGTTGCAGTTCATTGTCGACAGTGGGAGCCAGAAGAACCTCATCTCGGTAGAGGTCGTGAAGCAGCTGGGCTTGTCGACCACAACACACCCACAACCATACACCATCGGGTGGTTGCACCAAGGACGAGACCTTCGCGTCAACCAACAATGTTGCCTTCCCTACAACATCAAGCCCTTCACGGATGAGGTATTATGTGACATTGTTCCTCTTGATGTTTCTGATGTATTATTAGGGCAACCGTACTTGTGGAAGCGACATGTTGTGTATGAGTTCAGGCCTCGTGTTGTTATTATCACCTTGGGCAATAAGCTGTACAGGATACTGGAGATAGCACTACCTACCACCATCTCTTTGGTTACTGCAAAACAATGCAGTAAGCTCATTTCCAAAACCAGAAAATTTGTTTTCCTGATGATCCGCCCTCAAGGAAAGAGGAAGACTGTGGCCATGACCTCCAGACAGGGCCCCACTGCACGAAAACAACAGATGGATAAGGTCGTGGAGGAGTACGAGGACATCTTCACCTCCCCCGCAGGGGTGCCTCTACACTGTCAGGTCAAGCACCCCATCGATCTGACCCTAGGTGCGTTGCTGCCCAATGAACCCATCTATCGGCGCTCTGTTCTGGAGAACGATGAAATCAAGAGGCAGATTCAGGAGTTGTTGCAGAAAGGTCACATCCGGCCGAGTTCATCACCCTGTGGGAGCCCGATCGTGTTGGTGCAGAAAAAGGATGGGACTTTGAGACTTTGCATTGACTATCGGGCACTGAACAAGATCATTGTTTGGAATAGGTACTCGATCCCACGAATTGATGACCTTCTGGACCAACTCAAGGGGGGAAAATATTTCAACAAGATCGACTTGAAGTCGGGGTATCACCAGGTACCAATCGAACCCTCTGATGTTTGGAAGACTGCCTTCAAATCCAAGAAGGGCCTTTTCGAATGGTTGGTCATGCCATTCGGGTTGACGAATGCCCCTGTAACCTTCATGAGGCTAATGGACGACATCCTACGGCCATTCACCAACTCATTTGTAGTGGTGTACTTGGATGACATTCTGATCTTCAGCCAGACTTGGGAAGGGCACCTCCACCACATCCGACAGGTCCTCCAAACACTGCGACAACACAAGTTGTGTGCCAATTTGGAGAAATGCACTTTTGGCATGACCCAGGTTCAGTATCTGGGATACATTATTGATGAGCGGGGGGTGCATGTGGATCCAGCAAAGATCCAAATCATTCGGGATTGGCCAACCCCAACCACCCTAACAGAGCTCCGCAACTTTTTAGGTCTTGCCAATTTCTACCGCAGGTTTGTATTGGGATTCTCTCATATCACTTGGCCCTTGACTCAAGTCACCAAGGGAGGAGCTAAAGCAAAATTCTTTTAGTCTGAATCTCAACAGAAGGCATTCGGGGAGTTGAAGCATCGCCTCTGCTCTGCACCAGTGCTCACATTACCAGACTTGCAACAACCATTTGAGATTGAGACAGATGCCTCTGACTATGCCATTGGGGCAGTCCTTACTCAACATGGGCATCCAGTGGCATATCACAGTGAGACACTTTTCGACACAGTCCAGAAGTATCCCACTTATGACAAAGAAATGTATTCCATTGTGCAGGCTTGTCGACAATGGAAGCATTACATTTTGGGAAAGGAAACGGTCATCCACACAGACCACC
>ML799509.1:396667-420526 GCA_009831015.1 Picea engelmannii | reverse complement strand
GGGGGGGTTGAATCAGTTGTTACTGTGCTTAAACAATTTTATGCATATTAAAATATTATTTAACCTTCCCCAAGTGATCATCAAGATTATGCAAGACATGAATAACATAAATAACAAACATCAATGACACATATGATATACACAGAGACATATATTCACGAGGAAACACATAAAGGGAGAAAACCTATTCTTCTTCAAATGATAGGCAGTCTTTTAAGTTCCGTACGTCATATTTCTTTGAGAACTAACTCAAAATGAGGCTATAACCTCTTCTTTAACAAGCTGCAACTTGCTGAGAGAACCAACTCTTTGGTTTCTCTAACACCCATTAGAAGGAAGCACCAACTCCCTGAGTGCTCCAACACCAACTGGATGGAAGCACCAACTTCCAGTCACACAGGAACCAACCTGTATAACAGAGAACAATGGTTCTCCCTTGCACCACCCTACCACCCTGGTTTTTCTGGCTGCAACTAGATGGAAGCTACAAATCCCTGTGTTTAAGCACCCACTTGAAACCCTGAGGAAAATAGTTCTCCCTAGCACCACCCTACCACCCTGAGATATAAAACTTTGCTTGCTGAAATTTATTACAGTGATATAGTATTTATCAATGGCTTACCAGTCTCATCATTTTTCTACTACATTGCTCTTCTTCTGTCTATTCATGCTTGGCTCCACTTGTTGTCTCTCTCCATCTGCTCTTCCTATGTTCTTCTCATGCTCCTAGGTTCTCATACAGTCTGTTGTTTTCACCATTTATCCTATGTCCAGCTTATGTTCTTCATCTCTGCATCTTTCATGCTCTGTTCCTATTGTCTCCTTGATCACATACAATTCAACTTGTTTTTCTAAGGAACAACAACCTTCCTCTCTCACAACATCTTTTTTTTATTCATGCCCTCATCATCCCTTACACTCTGAATCTCTAATGCCCAGGTCAAGAATCAGCACCGTTGGATTATACATGTAGAGGATTTTTGATTTTTCAATGCATAACCTCTGATGTGGAGCCTAACTGTGTTATCTCCTTCCTTTATCTTCTGTTGATGTGACCTTGGGCGATGATCTCATGTGACCATGTTATTGTGGGAACGACCAAAGGTGGTTTGAGATCAAACTGTGTTTTTCCTCGCAATTTACCTCGAGCCTCCATGTGTCCTTTCTCCAAAACCTTGGTTTCAATTGCAGCCCTCCTTCAACTTTCTAAAGTTCTCGCACCTTCAATCCCCGCAATGTGATGGGACCGTTGATCTCACAATATTTAGGGTGCTCCTAAAATGACGGTTCAGATCCATCCTTTCAAGTTATGCGGATCAGATCTAACCTTCCTAAATCAATAACTGTGATTTACTTCGTGATCCGGGCTCCGGGAGTTTCAAGTCTCAAAACCTGCTTTTCTCTATACGCCAAGCTTTTGGAGTCGATGATCTGCGGACACCTGTCCTTCTCAATCGACGAGTCTACCTCTACTTCGGGGATTTTACCTCTCAACTAGATCAACGGTCCTATGTCCCCTTTCTCAATCAACGGTCTAGATTGGCTTCACTACTCCAGGCTTCAACGATTTCAATTCTAAACCTTCATGCTTTCCCAAAACACTTTTAGCCTGAGTCCATAGATTCCTGCCACGTGTCCTCATCATATCAACGGTCCTCATTCACTTCAGGAATTTGAACTTTCAGGACTTTCAACCTTTCAAATATGATTTTGTCGACCAGATCGGATGGTTCACGTTTATATCATGGAACTAGATCAATGGTCATATTCGATCCTTACATTTATCCTTTCTTGCTTAATACAACGGTTGGGACTTAATCAAGCATTGAGATGGATGGCCACCATTTACTCCGGGACTTCGGCTATTCTACTTACACTATCCTTCCACTGTAAAATGATCAATGATTGTAGATGCACCCGAAGTGTTCTTCAGATCGGACGACCCATGTCCAATTCAGGACTTCGGCATTCTGGACTTCGAGACTTTTTTCATTAGTTGGTGGTGAAACTCTTGAAGTAAGTCTCTTGGAGTGACATAACATTACACACGTCACCTGTTGACTTGGCATAGGTCTAGTGGTTTCCACGTGTCACTCACTGACGTGGTCTGCCACATATCCTTGCTGATGTGGTCCACCACATGTCCTTGCTGACGAGGTCTTCCACATGTCCTTGCTGAGGTGGTATGTTGATGTGATCACCCGATGTGACACATTTTTATCTCCTTGATCTAACGGTCAAAATAATATTCTCCAGATCCGATGGTCCTTATTCATTTAGGACGATCTATCAACTAAGATCTACTTCAGATGATCCAACGGTTGAGAATTTATTTCAGCTCTCCAGCTCTTCGGGCATCGAGAGTTTCAGATCTCAAACTGAAAAATATTGAAGTGATATTTTTCCATAGCGTAACCTCCTCACATCTTTAGACCTGAAACGAATGAAGTTCGTTTGATCAAGATCTTAGATCAACGACTCAAGTTGTCTGCAATGCAACTTTGGCTTGAATTAAATCCAACAACTCTCCATATTTTCTTATCCTATCCTTCCACTTAATTTGATCCGACAGTTGACGAAGATTCGGATAATCAAATTCTCAAACCTTGTGCCCCATTTATCTTATCCTTCACTTAATTTGATCTGATAGTCGTGAAGACTCTCGAAGCAGATCCACAATCAAGGATTTTATCATGATCACGTTTTTGTACCGCTCTTTCCCTTCTGAGCTTTGATCGTTGCATACTATTCAATTCTCCTCCTGAGCTTATGCTTTTCCTATTTTCCATCGTCCCTATTGTTCTTGCCATCAATGACAAGCACACACTTCCTGTAAAACATGCCAACAATCTCCCCCTTTGGCATTGATGGCAACCCTGAAAGGCTGCACTATTCTGTGTAGACCTCCAATTGTAGCATCTAGACCACACATTTTCTCCCCCTATGCTATTGTAATACTTTTTCGGAGGTATCAGATATTCAACCAACACATACTCCCCCTAACAGGATGGAGTCTCTTAGGTGAGATAAGGGATGACACCCAGCTTTTGACGAAGATATTCAAATGGTGTCTTGGCCAGGGGTTTAGTAAAGATGTCTGCAATTTGTTCTGTGGAAGGAATATAATTCAGCTGAACAACTCTATTTGTAACCTGCTCTTTGAGAAAATGATACTTTATTGGTATATGCTTCATTTTTGAATGGAGAACAGGATTCTTCGAGAGACTAATGGCACTGGTGTTATCACATTGAAGTGGAATGGTATCAGTATAAGTTACCTTCAAATCTACAAGAGTTTGTATCATCCTTAATATCTGAGTGCAGCAGGTAGCAACAGCAATGTACTCAGCCTCTGTAGTTTATAATGAAATAGATCCTTGTTTCTTACTAAGACATGCTACTAACAAATCACCTAAGAGGAATGCACCTCCACTGTTTCTCTTTCTCTAATCCTAACAATTTTCTGAATCAACATCTGAATATGCAGTTAATTGAAAATTCTGATTTCTAGGATACCAAAGACCATAAGTCATTGTACTCTTCAAATATTTGAATATCCTCTTGAAAACTGCTAAATGAATTTGTTTAGTAGCAGACTAATAACAACCTACCATTCCAACAACTTGCATTATATCAAGACAGGATGTTGCGATGTACATAAGACTGCCTATCATTGATAGATATGTTCTTTGATCAACATCAGGTGAAATATCATCTTTACCGAGCTTGCCATCAACCACCATAGGTGTGCTCAGAGGTGTAGAATCTTCCATCTGAAACCTCTTTAGCATCTCTTTCAAGTACTTTTCTTGAGAGATAAATATCCCTGCAGAACTCTGATTGATTCATAAACGAAGAAAATATGATAGTTCTCCTATCATGGACATCTCAAACTCAGTCTGCATTGAATTAGCAAACCACTAAACTGAAGGGTCATTAATGCATCCAAAAATAATGTCATCTACATAAACCAAAACAACTAATAAATCATCACCTTCAGACTTAATGTATAGATTATTGTCAACAGTACCTTTCTTGAACCCTTTGTCCTATAGAAATTTGTCCAGTCTATAATACTAGGCTCGTGGTGCCTATTTCAGTCCATATAATTCCTTTTTTCAACTTACAGACATAGTTAGGATTATCTGTCAGTGAAAATCCTTCAGGTTGCTCCACATATGCATCTTCTTGTAGATCTCCATTAAGAAATGATGACTTAACATCCATATGATATACTTTAAAGTTCTTATGACATGCATAGGCAAGAAACATTTTGATGGCCTCCAATCTTTCCACTGGTGCAAAGGTTTCATCAAAATCCCATCCTTCAACTTGTGCATACCCCTTACAGACCAATCTGGCTTTATTCCTAACAATTTTTCCTTGTTCATTCATTTTGTTCTTAAACACCCATTTGGAGCCAATTACATTCTTATCTACAGGTCTAGGAACACGCTCCCAAGTATTGTTCTTCTCAATCTGATCCAGTTCCTCATTCATTGATTTTAACCAATTTACATCTTTACTGGCTTCACTAAAGTTCTTGGGTTCCACCATGAATATGAATGCTATATGTGATTGCTCGGTGTCTTTGATTATCCTTCTCAGGGTTTGTACACCTTTGTATTTCTCACCAATTATCTGACTTGCAGGATGATTCTTTTGAGTAATTCTGGAGGAAGGATTTGATGTTGTCTGTTCATTTGAGTCTGCCTGAGTCTTTGTATCTTCATCTAACTTAGAGTCTTCTTTTTCTAATTCTTGGACCTGTTCATCTTCAACTTCAGTTGTGTCCTCTGTAGAAGACTCAATATTGCTCACCTCTCTTACTGGGACTCCTTCATCAACCTTTAAATCAATGCAATCAACTAATTTATACAATATTTTATTAAAACATCTATACCCTTTACTATTGGTAGCATATCCTAAGAAGATGCCTTCATCATCCCTGTCATCATACTTGCCAAGGTTTTTATTATTATTCTTTATGTATCACTTACTCCCAAAGACTTTGAAGTGTTTGATTGAAGCAGGTCTTCCATACCACAGTTCATAAGGTGTCTTGTCATTGTGTGGTCTGAGGTGGGCTTTGTTAAGAATATGGACTACTGTGTGTATTTCTTCTACCTAGTAGGTTTGACCAATGTTCTTCTTATTCATCATTGACTTGGCCATTTGCTGAACTATTCTATTTTTCCTCTCAACTACTCCATTTTGTTGTGGAATTTTTGGGATTGTGTATTCTCTCTTGATCCCATGTTTATCAAAGAATTCCTTGAAATCACTTGACATAAATTCTCCTCCCATGTCTGACCTTACTTCCTTTAACCTGTTGCATGTTTGATTCTCAATTAAGGCCTTAAATATTTCAAATTTCTCAAATGCGTCAACTTTTTCTTTGAGAAAAGCAACCCAAGTGAGTAAGGAGTAATCATCAATGATCAGCATGAAGTAATTTTCCTTCCCTGTGCCTTCCTATCTTGATGGTCCACATAAATCCATATGAACTAATTGGAGTGGTTTATCTGTTGAAGTAGAGATCTTGTATTTAAACTATGTCCTGGTTAACTTTCCTACTTGGTAGGGTTTACACATAGAATCTTGCGGCTTTGATATTCTTGGAAGATATTTTACTACCTCAAGATTTTTGAGCTTGATTAAGTGGTCAAAGTTTATATGTCCAAGTCTCCTATGCCATAACCAGATTTCATCATGTTTTCATAGATGACACTCTTCTCTATCTTATTTCAACACATATACATTAGTATTTGTCCTTATGCCTTTAGCCACCACTTGTCCTGAGTTTATAGACTTTATCTTACAATCTTTGGAAGTGAACACCACTTCACATCCTCTGTCACACATTTGAATTACACTTAGCAAATTATGTTTCATCCCATCTACAAGAAGAACATCCTGGGCTTTTCCTTTGCCATTACTTAAACTCACCATCCCTTTACCCTTGATTTTACCTGGTTCATCATTTCCAAAGGTCACATTTCATGTTTTTCTTTTACTTATAGACAAAAAATTATCCTTGTCTCCAGCAATGTGCTTGGAACATCACTATCTATATACTAGGGGTCTTTTTGTTTTTGAGATGAAAGTACTAGACCACATTTTTCACTATCTTTCTTTTTCCATGTGCTGGCACTTCTAGCTAAGGGTTTTATCCTTGGATCTGCTTTGTAATTCTTCAGATGGCAGTTTGCAGCTTTGTGGCCGAAGTTATGATAGTTATAGCATTTGAGGTCATTGTTCAATAGGTCAAAGTGTTTCGTGCAGCTTTGTCTACTCATTGGTTGTTTAGTTCTTTGTTGCAAAGATTGTTTATTTCTTGATCTCCCCAGTTGCATGTCTCTAAACTTAATTTGACAATTTGCAATCTTATGACCAAAATTAGAGCAGTAAAAACAGTAACCATGGAAGAAATTTTGGTACCTAAAAGATGGCCTTCTTCTTGGAATTTGTTGCTCCATCTTATGATATATTTGTTTTTTATCAGGGATCATCTTATCTTTAGTAGCTTTTGTTGGAAGAGTAATCACATGGCCTGATTGTCTGCTGACTTCGAACTTGGTCATCTTTACTGACTCTTTTCTTTTTGGCGGTTTGCTGCTTGATCCACTTACATAGCCTAAACCAGTATTCAACAAAGGAGATCTTTGTTTTCTCAGAATGTCATTTAGTTCTGCTGAGGCTTTAATGCTTGAAAGATTTTGGAGATACAATGTTTTAAACTTCTCCATCTCTTTTCTGGTTTTTACTACCTCTTCTTCCAAGGCTTCACATCTTGCCTTCTTTTTTGATAATTGTTGTTTCAGAATGTCCTCTATTTTATTTCCCTCTTATAATTCCACTTTTAGCAAGGCAAAGTCTTCATCGGGTTTTTTACTATCTTTCTCGAACTGTATCAACAATTGTTTTTGTTTTTTCTTCTTAAATCCGAGTCTAGCAATTTCTTCTAGAGTACTGATCAGTTCTCCTTCCAAGTCAACCATAACTTCTTCATCATCAACATCACTTCCTGTGCTTTTATTATCATAATCTTCTTTGGCCATAAGCATAAATTCACTAACCTTATCTTCACAAGCAAAATCACTATCTGTGTCTCCTGAAGAGTCATCATTGTTTACACATATACTTTTCTTTTTACCAAATCTTTTGGATTTGTACTTCTCTTCACCTTCAACGTTCTGGTCCTTCTTCTTGTGTGGACACTTAGATGCAAAGTGACCTATCTTTCCACATTTAAAACATTTGAAGGGAAACTTGCCTTGGTACTTGCCTAATCCTTTCTTTAGTCTTCTCACAAATTTTTCTTCAATTTAATCAGGCTCATAATCCTCATTCTTATTTTCTTTAAATGATGATTCTCTAGAGGTGGATTTATCTTTACCTATTCTCATTTCATAAGCAGTTAGAGTTCTTAGGAGTTGGTCAATAGGCATAAATTTTAGATCATTAAGTTCTTCTATAGAAGAGACCTTTAGGTTGAATCTATCTAGTAGATATCTCAAAATTTTATGAACTAAAGAGGCTTCCTCAATTTTTTCACCAAGTCCTTTCATTGCATTTACTAGTTCTTCAACTCTCAGAAAGTACTTCCCAACAGTTTCATCCTCTTTCATCTTCAGTTGTTCAAACTGTAATCTGTAGGTTTGAAGCTTGGCATCCTTTACCTTCTCATTGCCTTCATAACTGATAATGAGTTTGTTCCATATTTCTTTGGCAGATTCTAAATGCATAAATTTTACAAATTCTGCTTCTGCAAGCCCACTCAGAATAGCATTCATAGACTTAGCGTTGAAGCTGAATTATAGCTTGTCATCCTTAGAAGCTAGTACAACTAGATTTACATAACCAGTCTCTACTACATCCCAGACATTTGCACCTAAAGCCATTATGTAGGTTCTCATCCTAACTTTCCAGAAAGAAAAATTTGTTCCATTGAACAGGGGGGCCTTATTGGTTGAAGTTCCTTCATGGATATTCATGTTTAAGCTCAAGGATCTACCCTTAGATAAAAGGAACCATCTTTAATCAGTTGTTATTGTGCTTAAACAATTTTATGCCTATTAAAATATTATTTAACCTTTTCCAAGTGATCATCAAGATTATGAAAGACACGAACAACATAAATAACAAACATCAATCACACATATGATATACATAGAGACAAATATTCATGAGGAAACCCATAAAGGGAGAAAACCTCTTCTTCTTCGAATGATGGGAAATCTTTTAAGTTTTGTACATCATCTTTCTTTTAGAACCAACTCAAAATGAGGCTACAACCTCTTCTTTAACAAGCTACAACTTGCTGAGAGCACCAAATCTCTGGTTTCTCTAGCACCCACTACAAGGAAGCACCAACTCCCTGAGTGTTCCAGCACCAACTGGATGGAAGCACCAACTTCCAGTCACATAGGCACCAACCTGTATAACAGAGAACAATGGTTCTCCCTTGCACCACCCTAGATTTTGTGGATGAAACCAGATGGAAGCTACAAATCCCTGTGTTCAAGCATCCAATTGAAACTCTGAGGAGAACAATCCGCCCTAGCACCACCCTATCACCCTGATCTATAAATGTTTGCTTGCTGAAATTTATTACAGTGATACAATATTTATCAATGGCTTACTAGTCTCATCACTGTTCTATTACACTGCTCTACTTCTGTCTGTTCATGATTGGCTCCACTTGATGTCTCTCTCCATCTGCTCTTCATTTGTTCTTCTCATGATCTTAGGTTCTCGTACAGTCTGTTGTTTTCACCATTTCTTCTTTGTCCAACTTATGTTCTTCATCTTTGCATCTTTCACGCTTTGTTCCTACTGTCTCCTTGATCACATATAGTTCAACTTATTTTTCCTAGGAAAAACAACCTTCCTCTGTCACGACATCTTTCTTTTATTCATGCCCTCATCATCCGTTACACTTTGAATCTCCAACGCCCAGGTCGAGAATCAATAACTGCTCAAGAACAATGATTCCAATGCCCCAAAACAATGATTCAATTAGTGTAACTGAATCGTAACTAATCAAGAAACTACGAAGTGAAACAACAACCCTTCGATCAGATTATGTTTAATCATCATCGTTGGATTATACATGTAGAGGCTTTTTTATTTTTCAATGCGTAACCTCCGATGTAGAGCCTAGCAGTGCTAGCTCCTTCCCCTATCTTCCGCTGATGTGACCTTGGGTGATGATCTCATGTGACCGTGTGATTGTGACCGAAGTGGTTTGAGATCAAACTATGTTTCACCCCACAATTTACCTCGAGCCTCCACGTGTTTTTTCTCCAAAACCGTGGTTTCAATTGCGCCCTGCCTTCAACTTTCTAAAGTTCACGCACCTTCAATCCCCACAAAACGACGAGACTTTTGACCTCACGATCTTGACGGTGCTCCTAAACTGACGATTTAGATCTGTCCGTTCAAGTTCTTTGAATCATATCTAACCTTTCTAAATCAACGACTGTGATTTACTTCGTGATCTGAGCTCCGAGGGTTTCAAATATCAAACCCTGCTTTTCTCCATACGCTAATCTTCCGGAGTCGGTGATCTACGGACACCTGTCCTTCTCAATCGACAACTCTGCCTCTACTTCGGGGATTTTACCTCTCAACTAGATCAACGGTCTTGTGTTCCCTTTCTCGGTCAACGGTCATGATCTTCTTTGCTACTCTGGGCTTCAGCGATTTCAATTCTCAACTTTCACGCTTTCCCGTAATGCTTTTAGCCAGAGTCCACAAATTCCTGCCATGTGTCCTCATCAAATGAACGATCCTCGTTCACTTTGGGAATTTGACCTTTCAGGACTTTCAACCTTTCAAATATGATTTTGTCGACTAGATTGGATGGTTCACGTTTATATCATGGAACTAGATCAATGGTCATATTCGATCCTTACATTTATCCTTTCTTGCTTAATCTGATGGCTCTGACTTAATCAAGAATTGAGATGGATGGTCACCATTTACTCCGGTACTTCGGCTATTCTACTTACACTATCCTTCCACTATAAAATGATCAATAGTTGTAGATGCACCCAAAGTGTTCTTCAAATTGAACGACTCATGTCCACTTCGGGACTTCGACGTTCTAGAATTTGAGACTTTTGTCATTAGTTGGTGGTGAAACTCCCGAAGTAAATCTCCCAAAGTGACGTAACATTACACACATCACCTATTGACTTGGCACAGGTCGAGTGGTTTCCACGTGTCACTCATTGACATGGTCTTCCACATGTCCTTGCTGACGTGGTCCACCACATGTCCTTGCTGACGAGGTCTACCACATGTCCTTGCTGAGGTGGTTTGCTGACGTGGTCACCCAATGTGACACATATTCATCTCCTTGATCTAACGGTCATAATAATATTCTCTAGATCCGATGGTCCTTATTCATATAGGACGACTTGGCAACTGATATCTACTTCGGATGATCTAGTAGTCGAGAATTTATTTCGGCTCTCTGACTCTTCGGGCTTCGGGAGTTTCAGATCTCAAACTAAAAAATATTGAAGTGAGATTATTCCAGAGCGTAACCTCCTCACATCTTTAGACTTGAAACGAATGATGTTCGTTTGATCAAGATCTTATATCAACGACTCGATCTATCTGCAATGCAACTTTGCCTTGGATTAAATCCAACAACTCTCCATATTTTCTTATCCTATCCTTCCACTTAATTTGATCCGATGGCTGATGGAGATTTCGATAATCAAATTCTCAAACCTTGTGACCCGTTTATCCTATCCTTCACTTAATTGGATTCGACGGTCGTGAAGACTCTCAAAGCAGATCCACAATCAAGGATTTGATCCTTATCATGCTTCTGTACTATGATTTCCCTTCTGAGCTTTGATTGTTTCATACTGTTCGCTTCTCCTCCCAAGCTTATGATTTTCTTGTTTTCCATCGTCGTTGTTGTTCTTGCCATCAATGACAAGCACATGCTTCCTGTAAAACATGCCAACAAAGCATTCATAAAGCTCTGCCACAAATTGTGTCCAAGCAACATACCCTTGACGAGCAATTTTTCTCCATTGCCACCATTGCCAACGTTCTTGATCTAGATGGAGAACACCATACCGAATTTTGGCCAAGTCATATGTAATGTTGTACAAAGAGAAATAATGTTCCATTTGAGTTACCGAACCAGTGGGATCCGAGCCATCAAATTTGGTCACATCCACCTACGGAAGGCGTAGGTCACGCTGAAAGTGATGGGGCTAAAAATTATGGGAACGAGAGGAAGTTTCAGCTTCGGTATGTAAAGGTGGGTCAGATAAAGGGGGATCTGCATGGATATGCAACTTGGTGCAGATCATCGAAGCGATAGATTCAAGCTGGGTAGTCATGTCTTGTTTGAGGTCTTCTTTGAGTTCCACGATTGAGGCGACGATTGAGGAATGCATGTTTTTATTGATGGTGGAAATATTGGCACTGAGTTGTCTCACTTCTTGTTGGGTCTTTGTGAAATTAGATTTCAAGGTATTGAAGCGATCTTCCAAGTCTTGGCTATGGGTATGGGCCATGATGACGAGGGAACCGAAAAGGTGAGGGTGGGGTAAAACATTTTGCTGAAAAATGATAGGTATGAATGTGATAAGGGTTCTACAGGCAAGGGTTTTCCCTGTGCTATAGCACTCTGATATACGTGCAGGGTCCAATAGTAGTACTCAACCCAATATCTTAGGGCACCAACTAAGGAGGCTAGACCGTGCCCTTAGCTGTACTACTCGACTACCTAGGTACTAGAGAGTATCTTCCCGAGTGTTGTTCTCGGTGGGACTATAGTAGTCAGGAGATCGATTGATTTATCTAAAGAGGGCTTCAGGAAATCTAGGTCGATCCATACACAGGTGTTGTCTGATGCGCTACCACTCGAAGGGGTACCAACAGGGGTTACAAGGGTGGCCAACATATGTGTGCTTAAGTACCACTTGTATTTTCTGCCTGTATGAATCCCTCAACCGCGGGTTTATGTGTGTAATGACAAATCTTTGTAGCTTAAAGACACTAGAATACATCTCTACCCTGAAGAAAAAAATTAACCCACAATTTTCTACCAAGGAAAGTGATCTGATACCACTTGTAATATTACAGATATAAAAAGTATGTAGAACAGAAATAAAATGCTAGAAATGGTAGATAAACAACAATATAACTAAAACAACACCACTATAACACCAAAATGATATCAGAATAACACCAGAAAGAGCACTTTGATTATTGAGAGCAATGTTCACTTGCCTCTTCGAGGGGGCAACCTCCAACAGAGAAGAGCTCTATTACAATAATATCCAAGGCAACAATTCTCATACCCTTGACTCCTATTTATACTAAATATGTCTATCAAAAGAACCATCTAGAGGAAGATCCTTCTAGAAGCAGAAGCTTCTATTAGGTCTTCTTACATCTGACTTATTCTCCCTTATTGCTAGACCTTATTAATATTGACCTTTATTACATTAGAATATATTATTCTACCTACGTGAGGGGTTAGGTCCCTAACATTGGACATGCTGGGAGGAGTCACCTCTTTTGTGGCTACAAAATGATAGATGTTCAATAACATAAGCCAAAAATTAACAACTCTGAATTATCAAATTCGACAAACTTATATGAAAATAATGATGTCAGCAAATCTCTCACTAAAGCTCCACTCGATTTGCAAAATTTGCATCTGAAACAAGCTCCTCTTAATTCATAGGGAGCAATCTTACTGCTACTCTCACGCGTCCTGACACTGTTATTAGGTGAATAAGAAATAACCCCAGAGTTGTATTTCAGTTACACTGTTATCAGGTGAATAATCAATAACCCCATAGTTGTATTTCAGTTCATCTAAGAGAGATTCGAAGAAAAGGGAAGAAGAAGAAACGTGGGAAGTGACGTTCTATTAAATAGTGGTAGTTTGGAGTCGGTGAAAGAGAAAACACCTGGAAAGAGAAGATTGGTAAATCATTAAACATATGGCAAGTTCTTATTGGTAAATCATTAAACATATGGCATATGGAAAGTTCTTATTGGGTTAGGATAGATGACAAAGGTCTCTAGAGGAACCTCCCCTTAAAGAACACCTTCGTTGTAATTATTTTATTATTATTATTACGTCAAAGGCGTTATTTTAGGGGGATTTCTCTCGCCCTTTCGTCGTCTGTCCATATCCATTGGCAACCTGCCATGTGTTTTTATCTACCACGTGTTTTTCCCGCTCCACCGCCTCAGTTCTTGTTGTTTCCTTCACCGATATGCTACACCGATACACTACAGCCTTGTTCCTGTAGGTGGCATTGTAAGGTTGTACAAAGATGGATCCATCGATTGTTGTTCCTACAGGTGGCGTTGTAAGGCTGTATAAAGATGGATCCATCGAGTGTTGCAATGGCGTTCCAGTCCCTTACTCTCTGGGTCCCTTCGTCGATGGCGTCGCTTCCATGGACATAACACTTGAATATTTTGAAGTAGAGCTGAAAGAAGTTAAGTTGAAGGAGGACTACTATGTGATGGATCCCATCAAAGCTGTTGAGATCGTTCACGGGAAAAATATTTGTGTGGTAGCCATCTTGGGTTCCACTTACAATGGAGAGTTCGAAAATGTCAAGCTGTTGAAGATATCCTCCTGCAAAAAAACAAGAAAATAGGGTGAGCCATCAAATCTCCTTCAATTTCTCTGTTCATTGAATAAGACTAACCAATTCCACCTATATGCAGGGTTAAAACCACGAAATATTGTATTTGTGGTCATCACTATTGATTGTGTCGATCGTTGCAGGTGAGACACACCCATACATGTGGATGCGGCAAGCGGTGGATTTATTACACCGTTCCTCTACCCAGATTTGGAACGGGATTTTTGGTTGAGTGGTGTTTCTTCAAGATGTTTAGAGGATCAAGGCAGAGCATGTAGATGACGTACTGTCTATCATGAATGACCATGTCAAGGGAACACTGAAGGTCACACGTGCATTTGGTGCAGGTTTCCTCAAGCAGGTTAGAGATTATCCATTCAGGAATTTACCCAACACTCAGTGTTACATCAATATAGGGTAAACTTTAAAATTTATTTTATTGAGATTGTTGATTTTATATGAATTTTATAAAAATTTAGATTTTCACATACCCTACCACCTTATCGCTCATTGTAAACACCATACTCTACTGTGATACTCTACCATTTTCTCTCACATTCGAAGTTATTCCTCTACGATATGATTTGCAACATCTGTGGAGAAAAGAAAAGGGTTCCATAACATGTATGTCTTCATCGAATTTTCCATCAGATATCTCCTCTGTTTAATCCTGTTCATGAAAGAGCATTAGCATATATATGATTGAATATTCCAACAACAGGGATTCTATATGATTTTGTCTTCATAGCCACCATAATAGAATTGTTGTGTGAGGAATTCGAATTGACCGAACAATGTGTTCTTCAAGGCATTTATGAAAAATAGTGATAGACAAGGGACTGATAAAGATACAGAGTTTTCATTCTTTACACAATATATTTTCTGTAACAAGTGTTTTAAATACATTTAAAAAAAAAATTTGTTCATATCCATAACAATATATTGATATGTGAAGAATTGGTCACACAGGGGAATTTGCGTATATAGTTTATATAAGTTTGAAGTGCACAAAATTTAACAGTGGAAATGGAAGTTCGTTTTGTGCTCTACGGGATTGAGGTAGCTAATTTACATCCTGAATGCCAAGGAATTCTTCAGAGAGCAGGCTGGATTGAATTCTTTTCCAAGTTCCAGGACCATAATGTTGAGGTTACAAGGGTTTTTTCCCAGTCATTTGATGGAGAATGCGCCCATGTAGGTAACCTAACAATTCATATCTCTGAAAACTCATTATCACATGTTATTGGTTTTCCCCAGCAAGGAGAGAAGTGGTTTAAAAAGAAAGCAATTGAAGAAAAATCTTGGACTCCCTTTCTTATTAGGTCTAGGCAGAAACCTAATTGGGCAACTGGTCTTCCAAGACGTTCGTTGAAAGATCCTTGGAAGGATTTGTTTTTTCTCATTCAAAAGTATATAACTTGTGAAGGAAAATACAGTCTCATGTTCTTATATCATATACACCTCCTCTTGCATTTAAAGAACGAAAAATCTATTAATATGCCCTATTATTTACTCAATAGTTTGACAAAGATGGATAAAGCCATTCAAAAGAAACCTAGGAATGAAGATAGAATTCTCTATCACCATGGCTTAATAAAGATGATTGTACTATATGAACTACAGAGGAATGATACAACTTGGGAGCAATATCTTGCTGACAATGGTTTTACAGACGAAACCATTAGACATGATACTTCAAGAAAATCTGAAGAAGAGGAGAAAGATGAATCTGTTCAACCAAGTAAATTATGGGTGTGAACATAGTTCTAAATTTATTTTTCCACATGGCATACTAACACATTGTGAATGATTTAAGCAACTTCTATCACTTCATGTAACAAACAATTTAAATTTTATATCCAATTGTACATAAGATGGGAAAAGACCAACTAAATTTGGAAGTTTCTATAAAATAGTTGGGTGTGAATATAATTCTAAATTTATTTTTGCACATGGCATGCATATACATTCTGAAAATTTAAATAAAATCTATGTATTTCCATTAAGCTGAATGAAAATGGTACTTACTTGATGAACCAATATAACATGGTGGAATAGTACTTACTTGATGGATCAATATTGCATGTTACAATTGATATCAATATTGCATGTTACAATTGATATTTGAATAAGAATTTGATTTTTCATCATGCTAATGTTGTCTACAACCATACTAACCCAAAGATTGTTTTAAGATCAATGTTTCAAAATATAATGAAACAACATTAATGACAATTAAACATAGTAAACAGAAAATGTCGAGTCTCGTTAGCCTCTCGTTGGCCTCATAATTTATGAGAGTGCAGTGTGATTCTTCCTTCCACAATTATGAAAATGCCAATATACTAAAAACATTGATCGCATTGCAATAATTTTGAAGACATAATAATTTTGACTCATGAGAGTAGAGTGTGATTCTTCCTTCCACAATGATAAGAATGCCAATATACTAAAGGCATTGATCACATTGCAATAATTTTGAAGACATAATAATTTTGAGACATAATAATTTTGAAAATGAACATTATTTGAGATGGTATATGTAGTTCTCATTACACCATATTTTGAGAGTGAAATTCCTTCAACCAATACCAAGAATAGTTCATCCTTAACTATGATTTATCATATTCAGCCACATGCAATAACCTTCCATTTTTCATTGTCGTATATAATAGTCGAGTTTTGCATAACCTTGAACCCATTATAAATTGGTTTCACCTCGTGATATGACTAGAACTATTTTGTTTAACGACAATTGAACTAAATAATTTTCCAGCAATAGTTTGGGGGTCTAATTTCTTTGGAGTGATGCACAAATTATCCTATATGCCTCAAGAATGGAAAATCCAATCACCTTGTATTGAATACTTCTCGTGCAATCAAGAAAAGGTCAAGGTAAAGAGGCGTGGGAGTGAAGGACGTTGAATCCACCATATATCCTTCTCACATTAATGCATTATTAGTCCCTTCTAGCGACTATAATTTTCTCGCGCAACGTCAATACCCTATTAACTCGTCGATTTTTCGATATTATTTGGTGCATTATGTACCTTACTAACAAAGTTTTCCTTATGTCTTATGTTGTGGATTATGTTTTTAATTATTCCTTTTTGAAAAATTAAAAGAAAAATATTTTTTAATTTTGAAAAAACTATATTCCCATTTTTTAATTGCCCCTCGCGATATTGAGCCCACTAGTGGAGGGAAAAAATATTTTTTATATTAAATTTGATTTAAAAAATAAATAAAATTGATCGGTCTAGGTTATAAGCTTCTGCAAGGATCTCTGACAGTTGACAGTGCTGCAGTCGATGGCATCCTGTGGTGACCTGCATGCACAATGGTATTTACCTAATCTTAGTCATCCATTGTTGCTCACAGACTTTCCATTTATTCACCACCTGGCCACCTCTCTTTCGATTTCCTCACCGCCTAGCCACTACTCCCCACGCCCTACACGGTGAATTCACCTGAGACAATCTTCAAACACATCAGTTCTAAATTGAGTGGATTATGGAGTTATGATGGAAAAGTATAAGCTTATATGGTTGAAGAAGCATCACTGGAAGCATAGACACAATGAATTCACATGAGTCAGCCTTCACACATAAGTTCTAAATTCATTGGATTATGGAGTTATGATGGAAAAGTAGAAGCTTACCTGGTTGAAGAAGCATCACTGGAAGCATAGACAGACTGAGTATTTGGACTGAGTATTCGCTGTGCAATTGGTGTTCATTGTTGTATCCCTTATTGAGAGTAAAAGAGGATCGATAGAGAGTACTTTTCCTAAGAATTTAGTGTTGAGGTCCCTCAACACTGGCCCTTATAAATCGTCGTAATTGTTCACCTAAACCAGAGAAGCCTGGAGTGTGCTATTTTCGCATTTAATACATATTGAAACATGAAATAAGAGGACTCTGTAACTGTCATGAATGTGGGCAGATATTTGAGGTGCAGTGATGCCATTCCTGGAATATAAGAGATGATTTCATCCTTGGACTGATCATGGATCTCTTTCTCGTCTGTTAAAAAAATCAGCCAGGATCAGTGCAGCTAACATTATAGTTCAAATAGTTTATTTGTGGGGTTTTTGGATTTCTAGATAATGCAACTGCTAAATGAACTTATCCTTTTCTAAGGAAGGAAATGAAGTTATGTTTATCAGTTAACAACACATCAGAGGTGAGGTTAATTGAATTCTCTCTGTACATTGTTTTTATGCGTCATTTTGTTGCTTATAAGTGCTTTTTGTTTTTTTTTTGCTTATATTTCCCTACTATTAAAGCTTGTACTACCGCCCCTACAAAAATGTCTTCAACATTGCTGCAATGGAGGCTCGATGCTTACCTACTGCACTTAAGGTTTCTTTTTTGTTTTTTCCATTCCAATAATGAATTTTTCTAACATGCAAGCTTTCAAGATTCCATGAAATCAAATGTTCTCAGTAAATTGCAAGAAGCCTTTGCTAAAAATAATTTATGTCCTCCAGATATCATAATTAAGGCTAAAATATACTTGAGCTTATCGGAGTTATGGATAAGCTTCCACTATAGGAAAGTCTGGTCCTCACTAGGGACATTATGAAGAGCAACCTCCACGTCATGCCGCAACATGAAGGAATATGGTTGTGGGTCTAGTAATCTCAAACTGTACTCTGAAATCAATGTCTGCAAAGAAATGCTCTCCATCAATTATTACATCTATGTACTCATAATTCCCCGTAGGGAATCAGCCAATGTGCTCCCACATTGACTTGCAGATGCCTGCATTGTAGCCAAATCCGCCCAAATGATTAATCAGATACGGCCTCAATCGACATCTCTGGTCAATAACCTCATGTTTATTTGCATTGGGATTTTCAACTTCTTTTTTATTTATCTCAAGATCCCTAACAGCTTCCTTGTGCAACAAAACTGAACTGGGTTGTTGATGCAGGAGGAGAACATGCCTTCTAGTATCTCCTTAAGATCTGCACTGAAAAAATCATTGAAATCGCTCAAATCCCCATACACCTCTGTGAAGCTCTGATGAGACCAAGGCAACACGGTTCTCCTTGGTAACTGCTCCTCCTTCCACATTCATCACATAATTGAATAAATAATCTCTAACACAAAGTTTACCGAACTCCAATAATGAAAGACACAATGAGAAAAAGATAAACATGTACCTTTTGTGAATATTCTATCGGCACTGACAGTTTTATTATCGACCAACCTGTCTATTTCCTTCTTTATTTTTGCATAGCTTCTGGCTATCAGAGTAATGAAATCTCTCTGAGATAGAGCCTCTTTGGCAATAACAAGGACAATACTGCTACATCCTCCTATTATTAGAACATGCTTCTCACCCAGAGTTTTCATACATGGCAAAGGTTTCCAAAGCAGGGTTACCACAAGAAAAATAACAAGGAGAAGAAGAATAACGGTGAGTATAGTTGCAACAATAATGGTGAGTATAGTTGCAGCAACTTCCACTATGAGGACATGATCAAGCGTTTGGAGAAAGCCAACATGTCTTTGAAATGAAGGCAAGTACTTGTGTATTTGGATTCCAAACGATATGGTTCTGTTGAGAATTAGATAAAGATTCAATACAAGATTTATAATGTTGTCTTAGTGCTTCAGTGGGGTTTTACTGTAGTAGATACCATCTCATAGGAAATTATCTCTTGGAAGCTTCAATGGTGGGTTGCACTCTGCTTTTGTTTGTATTCCAAGTGTTATATGGAGAATCACTCAGAGCAAAACCCTTACCTTTGAAATATTTTCTTACAAACCATAGTTTTGGATTGGCAGATTTTTGTCTCTCCCAGGGAATCCACTGTCTGCAAAGATTCATGCAATCTTATAACATTGCTTGGATTTTCTTGGATCAAAAAGATTGGATTTTCTTTGATCAAACAGTTTCATAAACATATGCAACAGATCTGAATTGGAGTACAAGCTAAATACATGCGATCTATATTAAAAAATCCTACGACCTTGCATGCCAAATTGAACCCTTTGCAGGAACAGAAACCAGATGGCAAGAGATTTTGAACTTGGCGTCTAAGGTGTCAAATGAATTCTTAGGACATTTGAAACTCAAAATATCTGCACAGTGATGCATGATCTACAGTTGCATTAGGAGCATAAAACCACAACTTTACTATATTCAACATGTGTTATGGAAAATTTAAAAACAATTCATAACTTAATGAATTTATTATTATTTAGTACTCATTAGTTTTATTTTTATAAAATCTACGATAATCATTTTTTTTCTTTTATATTTTAATTTTAATTTTTTTTGGCAGTCATCCTCATGCACGTGAGAGGATGAGATGGCAAATGCATCAATGGTTTCAACTTAAGACAATGACTGTAGCTTGCCATTTTTATTAAAAAATATTCATATGGATGCAATTTTTTAATAAATCTATGCTTCTTTGGAAAAAAAATTCTTATAAAGTTGGTTAATGCAGATTTTAAGCTCATTTGCTCCGATGCTGAAAGACTGTGCATCCCCTGGTTTGGTTATGTGTTTACTACTTAGGTACTTAGAAATAATGGACAAAGCACTAATTATAAGTTTCAGCTGTGAGAGTCACTTGTAGGCGTGTTAAGAGTCAGTTCTTAGTTAAGAATCTAGTTGTCTTTGGTTTGCATGTAACCGACTCGGGAGAGTCCTTTCCTATATAAAGATGTAATCCATCTTCATTGAAGAATACAGAAGTGAGCATAGCCTCACCGTGTTATTTGCCTTATATATTTTATCCTGATATTAGAGCCACAGGGAGAAGGTGTAGATAGCGTGAGTTCCGTGAGAGCAGCCGCTATTCGCTATTCGAGTTGGAGAATACCTGTGTGAGAGCAGGTCCAGGCTTTGAGCGTGGAGCAAATCGTGTGAGCTCGAGAAGGTTGGTAGTATCCGGATTGGTATTTTTTGTTTTCTGATTTTTTACTAGTCTATCACTCCTGCGAAATCGAATATTGCAGAATAGCTTGCTGGAAGCGTTGCACTTGGAATGTGTGCGGATTTTATCGGGGTAATTCGTTGCATGTGGGCAATTCGTTGCATGGAGGGAGACCGATCCACCGTGTTTTCTTTTGCATACCTGGATATTTTCATGAAGCGTACGTGAATATTTGCATGCTTATAGTTGAAGGATAAGTTTATTAATTCGTTTATTAAAGTGGATAAGTTTTATTAAGTGGATACTTTTTTTAAAGCGTGAAGTGAAGAGGGAGTTATTTACTTCATTGTTAAAGTGGATGTGTGTATTCAAAGTGGTTTCTTTATTAAAAGCTTAAAGAAATTTATATTTTATCTCGGTAAAAGTGGAGTTATAAGTTTTTTTTTTTAAAAGGTGGAGTTATATGTTGGTTATTTTTTATATATAAAGAGGGAGTTATAAGTTTTTAAAAAAAAATAAAAAATGGATATTTTGGATATTAAGATTGCATGTATGATTTAAGCTGGGAACAGAGATAGATTTGGATCGGTGGATCCGAAGGCAAAGCGACGGACTGCTCAGCACAGAAAACTCGACAGAAAGTTGCATATCCTTGGTGATTCACTTGCAGAGACTATCTTGCAGCGATGGTGAATCCACTAGCAGAGACCTGCCTCAACGAAGCCAACAAGTTAGATGGCTCGAACTTCATTAACTGGAAATTCAAGATGCAGACACTCATGGAGGGCTATGGTGTCTGGAACATTGCGAATGGAACTGAACTGAACCCTGATGCGACTGCAGGTGCGACAGCGGCACAGATTCAAGACTAGGAGAAGCGCGAAAACAAGGAAAATGTATTGTTACGCATGTTAGTTAAAGATAGCATAATTCCACATATTAGAGACGCTACAACTTCTACTAAAACATGGACATCTCTTAAAGCATTGTATGAAACTAGCAACACAAATCGCATTTTGTTCCTGAAAACTAAATTGTTAGGCATTAAGATGGATGGAAATGAATCTATTAATTCATTTTTGAGTCACATTAAAGAGGTGAAAGACAAGCTAGTAAATATAGAGGAAATTGTTTCCAACATTGTTCTAGTGACTATTACCTTAAATGGTATGCTAGGAGATTATCATATGTTCATAACATGTCTTGCAGCAAGGGAGAAACCTCCTACGTTTGAAGAACTGACAGGTATTTTGTTGCAAGAGGAAGAGAGGCGCGGGAATCTGAAGCCTCATAGTAAAGATTTGGCACTGTGGTCAAATAATAGATTTGCGAGAGGGAGATCAGGAGTAAGAGGCAGAGGAGGCAGTTCATGGCAGAGAGGCGGTTCATGGCAGAGAGGCAGTTCATCGCAGAGAAGACAATCTCCAAATCAAGGTATGCAATCCAATAGGAATGAGTCAAAGAGTTGTTTTTATTGTGGTCGACCTGGACATATAGTTTAAGATTGTCATAAGAAATCTAGAACACATTCAGGTCATTATGCAGAAAAATCTTCAAATCAAGATCACAGATTATTTATTGCTAGTGATGATATTGATGAACCCCCGAATTTTGACTCACAGGATCTTAGGCTGTTTGTGTCTAACGCTTATTTATCTTCTGAAACAGATGATTCTGATGCCTGGTTTGTGGATTCCGGAGCATCAGTACATATGACTTGTAATAAAAATTGGTATGCTAATTTTAAAGAAACACAGAATGGTGCCAACATATATCTTGGAGATGATCGCGCTCATCAGATCAAGGGATATGGAGACATTCCTGTGACATTGTCGAATGGTACTATTCGTCACATTCACAATGTGGTGTATGTGCCAGGAATAAAGAAAAATTTGATCTCTCTGTCCACCATTACAGATCAGAACTTGAAGGTTGAATTCTTCAAGAATTATTGCATAGTGAAGGATCTGCTGGACCACTTCCAAATTGTTGCAACAGGTGTCAGAGTAGGAGGTCTATACAAACTTGATGTTACCAGCAAAGCACATCATGCACTGACTTCTACCACTATGCCAACAGAGATTCTTTGGCATCAAAGATATGGACACATCAATCATCCTGATTTATTGTTATTACAGAAAAAAAAAATATGGTTGAAGGACTTCCCATGTTAAAGAATGAGAAAGTTGCTTGTGATGGATGTGCATTAGGAAAGATGCACAAAGATGAATTCCCCTATAATCCTGATAAGAAAAAGAGGGATGTGTTAGATCTTGTGCATACTGATGTTTGTGGGCATATGCAGACTAGGTCTTTAGGAGGTGCATTTTACTTTCTGTTATTTATTTATGATTGCACGAGATACACATGGGTTTACTTCCTTAGATGAAAAAGTGATGTTTTCGAGTACTTTAAGGAATTCATAACCATGGTGGAAAAGAAGATAGGAAAATCCATCAAAATTCTCCATTCAGATCAAAGGGGAGAGTATAAATCAGGGGACTTCAACAAATATTGCAAAGATAATGGAATAGTACAACAGTTTACAGTACCTCACACTCCATAGCAAAACGGAGTCGCTGAAAGGAAAAATAGAACTCTGGTAGAGTGTGCACGCAGTATGATGAAAGGTAAGAATCTCTCAAATGCATTTTGGGCTGAAGCCATAAATACTGTAGTTTATTTAAAGAATAGAAGTCCAACAAGGTGTCTTGATAATGCTACTCCTTTCGAAGCCTTGTATGGTTCCAAACCTGCAGTTAATAATTTGAAAGTATTTGGGTGTAAGGCTTTTGCACATATTCCAAAGGAGAATAGGAGGAAATTGGATGCTAAAGCCACTAAATGTATTTTCATTGGGTACTGTTATGAATTTAAAGCATACAAACTGTTTGATCCTGCTACTCACAAAGTATTTGCAAGTAGAGATGTACTTTTCCATGAGCAGGAAGCAGGAAATCATGACGAAAAAAGTCATGAGGAATGGCAGAGACTTCTTGATGAAGGATTTAAAGAAGAGCAGCAACAACAACAACCCACACAGCAGCAACCATCCTCGCAGCGACAGCAGCAGCAGTGGCAAGGACTCCGTGATATGGACAATTCCAGCAGTCACAGTTCACCTACAGGTGAAGACAGATCTTCACAAAATGGGGAGGAAGATAATCAGTTGAGAAGATCTTCAAGATAGATTCGGCTTCCTGAAAGGTATAAAGACTATGCCCTAATGAGTAGCATTTCAAATGTCATAGAACCCATGAATTTTGATGAAGCTAATGAACATGATGAATGGCGAAATGCAATGGAGGAAGA
>ML799509.1:382547-395001 GCA_009831015.1 Picea engelmannii | reverse complement strand
TGAAGCTCAGTATCATTTTGTTCGAGAAAAGTTGCATTCAAATGAAATAACTCTTGTGTATTGTAATACTAGTGAAAATGTTGCTGATATTTTCACTAAGCCTCTTGGAAAGATTAAGTTTGAATTGTTTAGGGAGATGTTAGGTGTAGAAGTCAATCCATTCGCCATTAAGGGGGAGACTTGGAAATAATGGAGAAAGTGCCAGTTATAAGCACCAGTTATAAGCTTTAGTTGTGAGAGTCAGTTGTAGGCATGTTAAGAGTCAGTTCTTAGTTAAGAGTCTAGTTGTCTTTGCTTTGCATGTAACCGACTCTTGAGAGTCCTTTCCTATATAAAGATGTAATCCGTCTTCATTGAAGAATACAGAAGTGAGCGTAGACTCACCGTGTTTATTTGCATGGTTTATTTTATCCTTGGCGACCTCCTCAATTCCTATCCACCTTCTCACCCTCACCATCTCCCCACCGCCCTGCACATTAAATTTATGCTATTCCATTTCTTCTTATTCTCCTAACATTAAACAATGATGTTATTCAGAGAAGGTTTGTCCACAATGCTCCAGCTACCTACAGAAATGGAAATTAAAAATCATGCTGGCATCCATAAAGCACCAAATCCACCGAACTTTATGTTCTTAGACTCTATGTTGTGAAGATTGTTGGTTTTATATGTTGCCTCAGTCACTATTCTCCTTCTTAGTCACTATTTTCCTTCAGTAGAAGCAACAAATTCCACCGCTATATATTCTTCAGCAGTAGCAGAAGATTGGTGCACTCAACAAAATTAGTGCAGCTTCAGTTCCCATGTACAGATTGTAGTGGATGGGTGAGTGCATTTTTTAAAGGGCAGCATAGAAGCTTAAGTGAGGGCACAACAACAGTTATAGACAATTAGAGATAGAGGTAGGTGCCTGCATGCTAGTTTAAAGTTGCTATCTTTGGAGTGCAAGATTTTTCTTATTTAGAAGTGTTCCTTTTGTTCTAGTTTGGGCCTTTTATTTTCTTGAGTTAAGTGTTGTTCTTAAGTTAAAAAAGCACATTGTTGGAGTAGTTTTCCAAATTTAGTCTAGCCACATGGTTTAAGCCAATTTTTAGAAAACTGCCTTGCATGGTGATTAATCTATTCCAGGATGGGACGAGTTTGAAGATAGTGATGTGCTTTAATCAGTGGTAGTGGGTGTGTTATTCTAGGCAAATTACTCATACAAATTGAGTAGTGGGTGTGTTATTCTCGGCAAATTACTCATACAAATTGGGTGCACTATCTTAGGTGAGTAGGTTTTGGACATAGTCATAGGAGGCATTCCACTTAGTATGCTTAAGTACATTGTAACATTGGACCACTATTATTATATAAAGGAGAGATAGGGAAGACCATTTATATATGTCTTAGAGATTTGATGTCTTAGAGATTTGAGCGATATCCAAAATATGGTTTTGAGTTGCTGTAATTTATGTTTTCTGAGTTAATAGGCAGAGATGTGATTGGTGCTGCAATATTAGCTTACATTAATATTTTTCACTTATCTGTGTGTTTGTGTTTGTAGAGTCGTTTTCGGAGAGGGATGTCAGTGGGGCCGAAAAGAAAAGGAAGAAATGTTTATCTAACCTAAAGGATGAAACACATTCACAATTGCATATGCTAGGGTTTAAGAAAGCATGGTGGTAGTGGTAGAAAACCATAAAACATGGGTAACTTGCTCTGTGTTCCTTTTTAATTCAAGAATTTACCTCTCTACTTTAATGAAAGTTGAAAAAAAAAAATTAATTTGAAAGTTTTTAATCATAATTTTTGTTTGATACTTGAAATATGCAAATATGCCTCCTAATATTCTAATTTCCACTTCATAATGTTCATATTAAAAAATAATTATATGCATTCTTCTGCAATCATTCTATTACTCGCCAATAATTTAGTATTTTACTGAGTTTCAAGTTTACTTGATGGTTTTCTTGAATAACAATTATATGCATTCTTTTGCAAGCATTCTATTACTCGCCAATTCTGCAAGCATTCTATTACTCGCCAATAATTTAGTATTTTACTAAGTTTCAAGTTTACTCGATGGTTTTCTCAAATAACAATTATATGCATTCTTCTGATCTGATGAAAGCATGCCTCAACTTTTTCTGATGTGTGAAAATAATGGCATCCAAAATTTGTATACTCAAAATGTTCAACAACAAATAAATAAAAAAATCTCTGCATTCTTTTGACCTGGTGAAAGCATGTCTCCACTTTTTCTGACGTGTGAAAATATTGGCATCCAAAATTCTTTGTAGATGCAAATTGTTCAACAACAAATCAAAAAAAAAACTTTGCATTCTTCTGACCTGGTGAAAGCATTCTTCCTGGGTCATTTCACTATATCAATCCCTACTCAATGAATTTTAGCCATTCCATTTGTTTAAGGGAGTGTGTCTCTTTAGTACAAAACAAACTAAATTTCAAGACATTGAATACAAACTAAATTTCAAGACATTAAAGTTCAAGTAAGTTCAAACAAAAGTTTATGCCACAACAAAATCACTTTTAGAGAAATTCTTCAATAGTTCAGGAGGAAACACCTTAGGTAGAGTTTGTATCAAGTATGTAGCAGCAGCTCCCAGATCCTTTCTTATGCCTTTGAGGACTCCTCGATATACAAACTGGTTTTTACAAGCTCAACTAATGTGCACCAAGTTGTGTTATTCAAGCTACTCTAGCTGGATTTACCAAGCCCTTAATCTCTTCTTGAAAAACGCAACAACAAATATTGGCATAACTAAAATTGAACGCGTCATTGAATAAGTAAATATCCTAATTGCATAATATCTCCCTCTCTCTATAACTCTGTCAATCATTGATTGCAAAGTAATAGGTTGCACCAATGACAAAAATGTTGTCTTCCCTGTAAAATTGAAAGTAACTAATGGATGGGAGAGTTATTGTGTGGAGTTTAATACCCCTCAATATTGTTGCACAAGGGACTACCTAAACAACTACAGTCCCACCAACTATTTGGAGTTCTTCAAGGGGCAGTTTCCACATGCCTACAGTTATGCCAAGGACGATGCGACTAGTGTTAAATATAATGTAACCTCAACAGGCTAATTGTACACTACCAGTTGTCCTGGCCAGCTGTACTTTTCTTTTCTTGATTTGTTTGAGCCTATTTAGCTCAGCTATTTTCCCTTTGCATTAGAAGTTCTTCATTAACTCTTCTTATTGTACTTTCTCCTTACATTCTCAATATACTAAATACAGTTTTCTACTCTGTTCTTTTCTCTCTACATTTCTTGCTTCACAATTTATCATGGTATCAGAGCTTCAGTATTAAGCTTCTTCACATAGGCTGGAGAGAAACACAATCCTCACAGTGCAGAGCTTACACAAATCACGAGAGCACACGACACAGACTTTTCACAAGGCTTGGAGAGTTGTCCGTAATACTCTCAAAATATCCTCGTAGGAATCTCACGCGAGGAAACAGAGCGCTATACGCTCAAAAGATCGAGCATGCAGAGATTGCAAAAGAAGAAAGTTTAAAGAATTGTGAACAATTTTGAATTCGTCAAAGATTCACGAAGAAGAGCTGCAGGAGGCAGGAACATTTGAAGAATCCAAAGAATTCAATCAAATTTGTGAAAGATTACTACAGAAGGCAGAATCGTTTAAAGAATTTCACAAATTCTCTCAAATCCATCAAAGATTGCAGCAAAGAATAGTAAGCTTCAAGGAACTCGTGAAATTATTTCAAATCTTTGAAAGATTCACGAATTTTTCTTATGCAAGAGAAAATCCTTGCAAGAACAGCAAAAAAACTGGCAAAAGCAGCCAAGAACAGTCGTCGCAACCGTAAGATCCGTCCTGTGAAAAGATCTAAGGCAGAAATCCAGTTCAGAAGTGATGAGGAGAGCACAGAAAAAGCGAAAGAACTTTAGCCATTAGATTTCACGCAGAGGATCGACATCCATCAAATCCGCATGAAAGTGCACGAGGTTTAGTCCTCTGGAGCGCACAGGACAAAATTCTACTTACGAAGTCATGAAATCCTAAAATCATATGGATTGTCCATCAAGGATGACATGTGGCGAGATCTTGGCATTTCACTGACTCGCAGGGTGTAAAGGTCAGAAGACTGCAGTGAGAATTCACGAATTGTGAAATACCAAGTCATTCTGGACCATTGGATCGAGAAAGATCGTGAGTCGTCGATCTGACTCTATCGTAAAATCGGGAATCGGGAGTTGGACGAGCTAAGGGGACTGCACTCGAAACCCCGATACACGAAATTGTGAAATCCCGAAATCATGAATCGTGAAATCTCAAAAGGATTGTGAACCGTCCATCTCAGAGGACAAGTGGCAGCAGATCTAAGCGCCATCAAAATTTTAGCATTTTGGAGTTCGCGGTTTGGAAAACTCTGTGACAAGAGTTCTAAACTCGCAAAATAACGAGTTGTGAAATCCCGAGAGAATCTGGACTGTCAGATCATAGGAGGATATGGACCGTTGATTGTCCAAGGAGAAATTTTAGCACCTCGCACATCGAGAGTCTGAAGGACCCAGGATCGTCGCAGCAAAACTGTCGAAGTCCCGAAACGCGAAATCCCAAAAAGGCATTAGCGCCAGGATATTTCGTATTTTGAACAATTGAGGGACAGAACTGGCGAAGGCATTGCGATTCCTCGATTTATGAAAAGCTGGTAGCGCTTGAACATTTAGGCACGTGGACACATTAAATGGAGACTAAGGGTTAATTCGAGGTCGTTAAGCTCTTTTCTACGTTCCAGCGACCAAAACTTGGAGAGACAAGAGTTTGGAGGACTTGCATTCAGCAGTCCCGAAGTCCCGAAGGACGAAATTCTGAAGTCACTGCAAATTACGTGCAGGAGACAGGTAAATACCAATTTTCTTTTTCTTTTTACTAAATTCTTTAAAATATGGCGATGTCTAGTAATTTAGGACCAACTGAGAGTCCAATTCTTCTTGGAAAGAACTATGAGTTTTGGTCTCTTCGGATGAGATCGTTCTTGCAAGCACAAGAGTGCTGGGATCTAGTGGATCTTGGATATGCAGAACCAGATCCAGCAGACCTTTCCTCCATGACAAACCAACAAAGAATTTCTCAGGCAACTCAGAGAAACAGAGAAAATAAAGATAAATTCTGGATTCAAAATTCAGTGGATGACTTGATTTTCTCAAAAATCACAGGCGCTAGTACTTCAAAACAGGCCTGGGACATCCTTAAATTAGCTTGCCAAGGAAATGGCAAGGTTAAAACAGTGAAACTGCAAACCTTGAGGACGCAATTTGAGACTTTAAGAATGACAAAGTCTGAAAATGTGGATCAATTTATGACCAGAGTCATGGGAATTGTGAACTAGATCAGATTGACTGGTGAAGCCATCCCTGATCAACGCATTGTTGAGAAAGTCCTCAGAAGTTTACCAACTAAATTCAAAAAGGTCATTACAACAATCCTTGAATCCAAGGATCTGTCATGTTTTTCAATAGATGAACTAATTGGTTCTCTGGTGACACATGAAACTAGACTACATCTCACAAATGAGTTAATCGCCAATGCCTTTAAAATTCAATTCTCCTTCAGTAGAGGGAGAGGCAGAGGAAGAAGAAGAAGTCACCAAGGAAGAGGGAGCAGTCAAAGTAACCCGCATTCTAGTGGAGGAAACATACAATGGCACCCGAATCAACACTTCCAAGGACACAGACAACATAATCAGAATCAAAGTTTCCAGCATCAAAGAGGCAGAGGGAGAAGATCAAATGAGAAATCAAACATACAATGCTATTACTACAAAAAGTATGGGCACTATGAATCTGAATGCAGGAAGAAGCAAGCAGATCATCTCTCAGGCAGAGCACATGTGTCAAATCATACAAGAGAGACCTCAGGAGGTATGTTTCTCTCATGTCACAAGACTGAAGAACAACCTAGAGATCTCTGGTTGTTGGACAATGGATGCAACAATCACATGACAGGTAACAAATAATTACTTTCATGCATTGATTCTTCAATCTCATCTGATATTACACTTGGAAATGATTTCTTAGTCAAAATTTAGGGAAAAGGAACTGTACCTATTCTTACTAAATAGAATGTCAAGAAGGACATAAACAATGTTTATCATGTTCCAGATCTAAAACATAATTTGCTAAGTGTAGGACAACTCATTGAACATGGCTATAAGGTACTCTTTGAGGGAGCATCTTGCAAGATATATGACAAAACCCCTAGCAGAAAATTGATTTCTAAAATCCACATGACTCAGAATAGGATGTTTCCCCTTACCCTCAGAACTACAAATCTGAACCAAACATATGCACAAAGTGCATCCACCCTGAATGAAACTATGGTTTGGCATACAAGATTTGGACACCTACCCTTTTGGAGTCTAAGTCTTCTTCAGAAGCACTCCATGGTCAAAGGTCTTCCTATCTTTAAAGAGCAAATTCCCCCATGTGAGTCTTGCATACTTGGCAAACATAAGAGAAATTTTTTTCCACGGTCTTCCAATCAAGCCAAACAACATCTTGAACTTGTTCACACTGACCTATGTGGACCAATGCAAACAGAGTCCATAGGTGGTAGCTTTTATTTTCTAACATTTATTGATGATTTTAGTAGGAAAATCTAGATATATTTTCTCAGACACAAGTCTGAAACTTTTGCAAAATTCAAGGAATTCAAAGCAGAAGCTGAAAATTAGAGTGGAAAATATATAAAAGCTCTCAGGTCAGATGGAGGAGGAGAATACAACTCCAAAGAATTTGCAAATTTCTGCAAATCATAAGGAATTATCATGCAAACAACAACCAGATATACTCCACAACAGAATGGAGTGGCTGAAAAGAAAAATCAGACAATAATCAATATGGCAAGAACACTTCTCAAAGAGAAAAGTTTGTCAAATAATTTTTGGACTGAAGCAATAGCATGCTCAGCTTATCTCTTGAATAGATCTCCAACCACCAAACTGAAGCTAAAAGTCCCCCAAGAAGCATGGAGTGGGACAAAGCTCAATGTTGCGCATCTAAGGACATTTGGATGGATAACATATGCTCACATACCTTCCGAATTAAGGAAGAAATTGGATGATAGAAGTGAGAAATGTATCTTCACTAGATATAGTGAAACATTTAAAGCTTACAGGCTTTACAATCCAATCTCCAAGAAACTAATTCTCAGCAGAGATGTAAAATTTTTGGAAAATCAATCCTGGAATGAATCAGAAAATCAGCAGATGAACAACCAAAATCCATTGCTGCCAAGTTCTGAAAACGCAAAAAATTCAGAACAGTCAATACCTCAACCTGCTCTTCCAAGATTGCAAGTACAAAGACAACTTGAAAACTCTCAGAATAACTCAACTTCCAGTAGAGACTCATTCTCTGAACCTCAAAATCAGAGAACTCAAAGTTTGAGAGAAATCCATCAGCAATTGGATGACTTTGAACAACATAATCTTTTTGCACTAATGTCATGTCAACCTACATATTTTAAGGAAGCAGCTAAGGAGCCACATTGGGTTCAAGCCATGAACCAAGAAATTGACTCCATTGAGAAGAACAAGACATGGGATCTTGTTGATTTTCTAACTCACAAGAAGAGTATTGGTGTCAAGTGGGTTTACAAGACTGAAAGGGCAGATTGAAAAACACAAGGAAAGACTTGTTGCCAAAGGATTCTCACAACAACCAGGTACTGACTATGGTGAAACATTTGCTCCAGTAGCAAGACTAGACACTGTAAGGACTCTATTGGCCATAACAGCCCAACACAAATGGCAAGTATACCGGATGGATGTCAAGTCAGCATTCTCGAATGGTTTTTTAGAAGAAGAGGTGTATGTCGATCAACCACCGGGATTTGAAGTCCAAGAACAACCAGCCAAAGTATATCGGTTGAAGAAAGCCTTGTATGGCTTAAAGAAAGCTCCAAGAACTTGGTATGGTAGAATTGACACTTACCTGATCAAAAGTGGTTTCAACAGAAGCCAAAATGAGCCAACTCTTTACACCAAAACAGATTAGAACGGTAAAATTTCAATTGTATCTTTATATGTTGATGACATGATCTATACTGGAAATCTTGAGTTAACAAATTTTAAACATGCCATGCAATCTGAGTTTGAGATGACAGATCTTGGCATAATGAAATATTTTTTAGGGATTGAGGTTGATCAATCAACCAAAGGCATTTTTGTCTGTCAGCAAAAGTATGCAGCAAACATCATCAAAAGATTTTGCATGGAAGAATGCAATCCAGCAGAAACCCCTATACCTCTAGGCACAAAATTGAGCAAGAAAGATGAAGGCCCTACAATGGACCCTACCCTGTACAAAATTTTAGTAGACAGTTTGTTGTATCTTACAACAACTAGGCCTGACATTATGTATGCAGCTAGCCTTGTTTCCAGATTCATGGAATCCCCCAAAGATTCTCACTGGAAAATGGCGAAACAAATTCTGAGATATGTTGCAGGAACTCTCAATTTTGGCTTATGGTACACTAAAATTGATAGTAATCAACTTTCTAGTTACACAGACAGTGATTTTGCAGGCAGCCTAAATGACAGGAAAAGCACATCTGGACATGTTTTTCATCTGGGCACGAACCTAATCTCATGGGCATCAAAGAAGAAGCCAATTGTATCAATATCTTCTGTAGAGGCAGAGTATGTTGTTGCTACCTCAGCTTCTTGTCAAGTTGTGTGGCTGAGAAGAATATTGAAAGATATGTCACATACAGAAAATGATCCAACTCTTATTTTCTGTGACAATACTTCAACAATTGCTCTATCCAAAAATCATGTGTTTCACAAGAAAAGCAAACACATTGACACTCGCTTTCACTTCATCCGCGAGCTAGTCAATAATGGTGATATTGCACTTCAATTATGTGGTTCTTGAGATCATCTCGTAGATATCTTCACAAATCCACTAGCAAAATTTGTTTTTGATTTTCAGAGACAACACTTGGGCATAATCAGTGCTAACGTTTGTAACTGTTGAGTTTAAGAGGGAGTGTTAAATATAATGTAACTTCAACATGCTAACTGTACAGTGCTAGTTGTCCTGGCCAGCTGTACTTTTCTTTTCTTGATTTTCTTGAGCCTATTTAGCTGAGCTATTTTCCATTTGCATTATAAGTTCTTCATTAACTCTTCTTATTGTACTTTCTCCTTACATTCTCAATATACTGAATACAGTTTTCTACTCTATTCTTTTCTCTCTGCATTTCTTGCTTCACAATTTATCAACTAGCACTTTACAACGTAGTTTTTGCTGTTAACATAATCAAAATATTTACTTAATATTTTGCATAGCATGATAAATAAATTCAATCCCCATATCACAACAATATGTAGTACATATATAAATATCATATTTATTACAATAATATTGTTGCATGGGAATTCACATGCTATGTTTTCTAAAAATGGCCAGTTAGTCTCCCATGTGGCATATTTATCTTCATGGACTGCTTATTTCACATTGTAAATAAAACTAGCACAACCGCAAAGTTGTTGGCGGCTGGTGAACGTAGAAACGCACATAGGGCTGGTGTTGCGGCTGGTGAATGCTGAAACACACAACTGAAAGATACATAGAACTAAGGAAATCCAAAAGTTAAGTGGTAATTCCAAAGGTTAATCCATTAAATTGGCAATCATATGGTGGTACATTAATTTCTTAATATGATTAGGTAAATGTTAGAAAGTAAACAAGTTAATTGGTGCATTCAAAAATACAAGGAAGTTATGAAGAGTAAAACACATTCATTGATTTGAGAGAACGACTAATAATATGCCAACATCTTCAGTTGTTAGCCATCAGATTATAATTTTAGAGTAAAAGATGATTGATTGTGCCCATATCTAATAAGTATACACCTTTTGAAATAATTAAAAAATAGGGAAAATGGAAAAAATGAGATATTATTATCACATCAGGTTTTGCCCAATATCCCGCCATAATACTTTATTATTCGTGCGTAAATGGCTCAAGAGTAAAATTCTTTTGACTTTTAATTAGTTGGTTATATTGTAATTTTCCCAACATCCCCAACGTAATATTTTATTATTCCTGCATAAACGGTTCAAGAGTAAAATTCTTTTGACTTTTAATTAGCTAGTTATATTATAATTTGGCTCAACAATAAAATTATTTTGGCTTTTAATTGTTTGTTTATTTATTTTTTCAACATATTAAATGGCATGGCCTTGTTACGTCAATAGGAGTCCCTTTTATTGGAATCGCTCAATTAATTATCCTTTTAATTATAATATTTCATTTGATGGCCAAGAATTCAAGATGCTAGTGTATTCTTAGTCTTACATTCAAATAGATGAATGGAATTTGCTTAATTAACTTTCTTACATTTATCAATTCATCTATTTAGCATGTTTACTTTTTCACTTTTACAAAATATAATTAAAAATTTACTAAATCAACTTATCAATTGCCAATTACCATAATTTAACAAATCCAAAAAAAATTACTTTAATTTTAACATTTACATTTACATGTTTTAGTTTTATTAGTCATGTGTTAATAACATGTCTTATTAATAGAAATTACACTTACATTATTTTTTACATTTTACATGTTTTAGTTTTATTCGCCGTGTTAATAACATGTGTTATTAACAGAAATTACATTTACATTATTTTTTGCATTTTACATTGAAGATGCGGTGTGTCATTATATGAAACTTTAGCATGGCGCGTACAAGAAGTGGAGAGCAGCCATTTCAGTTTTACCAATGAACTGTGAGGAAACATTTATGTATCTGCCTTTTGGAGAGTAACCATTACAAATTTACATTTATGTATCAGCCATGTGTTGTTAACATAATTACATTTTAATTATTTTTTTCATTTTATGAAACTTTAACATACGGCGTGGAGAGCAGCCATTTCAGTTTTACCAACGTTTCATAACCCTTGCGAGGGAGAGGAGTGGATTAGCCTTTCTATTCTGTTTATCTGTAGTAACGTTTCAAAGGCATGCAGAGATTTCCATGACCTGACAAGAAGAAAAGTGGGAATACGGTGACAATTTGTTTCTGTATATCTTATTACATATCGAGAGAGGAGACAATTGTTAATTCCTAATACAATTGTTTTACATGAAGAAAAGACAGGGAAGGTTGATTGGGAATTTTCGTTGCAAACACATTGAGGTATATTAATATCTGTTTTATATGAATTGATATGCTTATTGTATTTACATTTATTAGCTAATTCCAGATGGGCCTTCAAATTTATATGCATTCAAATTCAAATAAGTAATACCTTTTTATTTTATGTTCAAATTTATATGCATTCAATTAAGTTGATTTCTACTACATCAGTAAAGGACAAAAGAGGTCGCTGGCAAAGACAAAGACTGCAAATAGGAGTAGGCTAACTCGGGAGCAATCTTCCCTCCCGAGTGTCCTTCCTCCGGTGGGTTCTCCGGCGGAGACTAATAAAAACAATTGTCAATGTGCCCGACTGTACTTCGTTTGACCTGCGCGTGATGTATGTCATTTAGCACGACCGATGCTCTCCTCCATCCCATGGATGCCTGTCATCTATCATCTCTGACACTCTTATCCATACCATGGCATACATGGACAGCAGACATATCGAGTCATATCATGCTTCATCGCTCAAGCGTTTGACGAGGTAACCCATCTCATATGCGGTCATGGCGTACCATATTCCCCAGCTCCCAGGCTACCGCCACCGACACCGGTGAACGTAAACCAGCCGGATAATTGGCGGCTGGCCTGCTTTATGGCCAACGAGTATCTCACCCGCGGGACATTGCCGGGCAGACCGTGGCCGCCGCCGCAGGATTCGAACACCGAACGTCAGGAAAATAACAACAAATCCAAACCCTTGTCTGCCACCGAACATTAAAGCCAGGAAAGCAGAAGAGAGCAAGAAAGGCTGTATTATACACTTGCATATCTCCTCCAAGCTGGGGATGTCCACATTCCCGACATTGTTAATCCTTCTCAGCTCGCAGCCTGGCTAGGACTGTAACTGTGATTATTAGGTATATGACACTCTCTTTTTATAAAGATGGCAGAACAATGACAGCCTTTGTCAGTGATTGCATCTATCCAGTTTCACAGGGGCCAGCCCATTGTTTTATGAAGTATTGAAAAGGTTTTTGCCAACCATGAAAGATTTATTACCATCATTTTCAAGAAACTCTTGATGTTCTTTGTTTACTCTAACTTTTTAACGTACATGTTGATCAAATGATATATCCATTTTTTTTAATTATTATTTATCCCAATGACAGACTGATGGAAGGCTCCCTAAACTAGATTTCAACACTGTTAATTATTTTGCTTTGTTTGGTAGGTCATATGCTATTGCTGATGCGTCATATTACTTGGTTATAGTATTTGGTGTGTCATATTACTGTATTTGTTCTAGGTTTTTTAATAT
>ML799509.1:372156-382446 GCA_009831015.1 Picea engelmannii | reverse complement strand
ATAGTTATGTTAGGTTTAGAGGTTTAGGGAAGATGTTTATATAAAATAATACATTAAAATAATAATAATAATTAATATTAAAAAATAAAAATAAAAATTTATGTCCCCTTTTTTATATATTTATATTTTGAATAAATAATAACCATCCTAGATTCATTTAATTCTGAATCTATTAATCATTAGAGATACAAACTTTTTTTAAAATACAAAACTTGAAGAAATGTTAAAAAATTACACTTCCACGGATTTGACATTTGATCCATCTCCATAAATCTAATTTTAAATGAATCTAAATTGGTTATATATTAATTTCTACATAAGTACAAGTAAATTACTCTACAAAATACTTTATAATATACATATTTGTGTATAATAGTGAAATAATAATAATAATACTAACAAATAAATATCTGTTTTTTTAATTATTAAAAAAAAAATTAAATGAAATTTTATAAATTTATTTTTATTTAAAAAAATTAAATTAAAATATAAAATTACTAAATAATCTTTAAATTTAAAAAAGGAATTTTATACTTATTATTTTAAGATTTAATTAATATGGTAGAGCATCAAATTTAAAATTAATATGCAAGAAACTAATAAGGTTCTTATTAAGATACTATGCTTTTCTTGCCTAAATATTTTGTATATAAACTTTACAAGATAGTGGGCAAAAGAAAAATTAGAATAGAATATAAGATATCTAATAAAGTAGAAAGAACAATTAAAATATACGATACATAATAAACAAAAGTTGATTATAAATGCCAAGACAAATATTGAAATATTGAGATAAAGTTAAAATGCCAAACAAAAATTTCTAATGTAAACTTTATTAGGCAATGGCGAAAGGAACAATAAGTATAGAAGATACCAAATAAAGAAGAGGAGTTAATTGTAAATGCCCACACACATTGGGATAGAAAAGTTCAAAATGCCTAACAAAAATTTCCAAATGAAATATTTGGTGATCTCTAACATATCATATGACTAAATATTTTTATAGTAATATAATTGATACCATAATAATTAATCCATATTAATACTATTTAAATCAAAGAGAAATTGAAAAACTAGTATAAGATTCACTTTATATGGGTATTATAAGTTATTTTAGTTAGACAATATGAAATAGGAAAAATAACTATAAATATTATAATTCAAGAATAAGTATTTTTTTTTTTTTTTTGGTAAATAAAAGTGGATCCTTATATTAATGCCAACTGAAAGCTTACAAAAACCTGCAACCTATCTGCGTATACATAAATGCTTGCAGTTGAAGGTAGAATTGTTGGTGACAATATTACATTGCTCTTCACGATTTTCCCAAAGTCCAAATCCTCAAACCTTCGAATCAGATCAACGATCCATGATGGCCCGCAACCAACGGCTCAGATCTTCTTCGTGACTTCGCATATCGCGTTGTCGGAAGATTGGCTTGCTCTACTTTACCAAAACTCGAACCCTAGAACTTGCATCAGATCAACAGTCCACGACCTTCCATGATCTGACGACTACGGTCAAATCGTGAGTTCACATTTCGCGGCTCTTGGCTTCTCCCGATTTCAAGATAACGAAAGACTGAGTTTTCCCCTTCTTCCGATACCCAAACTTGTGAGTCCTTCGAGACCAGATCAACGATTCAGGTCTCCTCGTGCTCCAATGGTCTAGATCCTCTCTCGCGTTTCGCGATTTCACATATCACGACTTCATGACTTTGGAAAACATCTCCCTCCATGCTTCGGACTCCTGATTGTTGAGTTCCCAAAATATTCTCGCATCAGATCAGTGGGACCAGATCGGTGGTCTAGATCACCTCATGCTCCAATGGTCCAGATTCTCTCTCGCTTTTCGCGACTTCACGTTTCGCGACTCTGCGACTTTGGAAAACAACTTCCTTCGTGCTCCGGACTCCCGAATGTCGATTTCCCGAAATCATCTGTTGGTTGTTGATCTTCTTCGTTGATGCTTACGGTCGCCCTCTCTCCTGAGCTTCTGATCATTTCTAACTTGGAAGAATTTCTAAGTAATCAAAGGTGACACCCCGTCCGTCTTAGGGTCATCCAACTGGGGAAGCTCCTTGCATTGTAGCCAGAGGGGTGAGCTTTGGGACTTCATGGAATCGTGGAGAATGATCTATTGCATAGAGTCAACCCCTGCATTGGCCAGTCTGTCCGCAACTTTGTTTTCACTTCGCCAAATGTGTGAGGGGGTTAGAGTTAGAGAGGGTCTGAGAAGTGCCTGGAAGCTGTAAAGAGGGCCAAGGAGAAGCCAACTGGGAGTGATTTTCCCTAGATCTCTTCCATTTAGGATTTTTGTTGCCAAGTCTATTATGATTTTGGAGTCTCCATCAATGATCAGATAGGTGAGGTTTTGATCTAAATCCATTTGCACTCCTTTGATAAGACTCCAAATTCCTGCTGAATTGTTGGTGTCGCATCCGAGATTTTCTACAATGAGGCTTTGAATTTGGCCCAAGATGTTTCTTATGACCATTCCATAGCCTGAGTGACCTAGATTTCCTTTTGATGTGCCATCAAAGTTGACTTTATGGAAGCCAGGTTGGGGGGGGGGGAACCACTTAGAGGGACCAAGGGCTTTTGAATTTAGGGGGGGCTGCTGAGGAGGGGTGGAGTGTGAAAACGAGAAGCCCCAAGAGTTAAGGAGTGAGAGCTCACTTGGATCAGTGGGGAAGTCTTCCTAGGGCCACAAATGAAGTTGAAGAGCTTCTTGGAGATGCAAGAGGAATGTGTTCCAGAGGAGGGTGGGAGGAGAGGGCTGGGAATGAAATATTATTCTGTTCCTTTCTCTCCATAGTTGTCAAACTATGAAGCCTAGTAGGAGTTGCTAGGTTCTGTTCAGGATAGGACTTTTGAAGGAATCGAAACCCCAATCCCTGATTGTGATTATGATGTTGTTTTTAACTCGTTTGGTTCTTCTCATGAGCTAAGTGGCTTGGTTCCAGATGTCCTCACTGAGTGGGCAATTGTTTAGGAGGTGCTCCATGGTTTCTGCTTGGAGATGGTAGAGATGGAAAATCGAGGAGCTAATGAAGCCTCGTCTTTGAAGATTGTCCTAGGTTAAGATCTTTTTTTGTAGTATAAGCCAAAGGAAAGTAGATATTTTGGGCCAGAGTTTTGATTTCCATATTGTTGTCGAGATGCTATCTTTTTGAAGATTTTGGAATTTCTCCTGTAGAGTGTACAATAAATGTAAATGAGTTTTAGGTGATCAAATGGAGAGGACTCAATGATAATAACGTTCTAACTCAGAAATCTGGACTAGCATGCATAAGCAATTGAGATCTGGAATCAAATTCAGTCAGTAAGTTGGAGTAAGGGTGAATAGAGGGAATAAATTAGTGAGGAGGGTGTGGAGGTCTGCAATGGATATCAAGTCTTCCAGCAGCCTAAGGAGGAAAAAACTCAAACACAAGATCCTCTTGAATTCAAATTTAAAATAAACTGAAAGAAATTATAACAACACTATAATCAAACATCCATCATAATACAGTTACAACAATCCATGTGAATCAGTCAATCATGAACTCTCTCAGTATCGGAGACAAAAAGATGGGGTAAGAAAGCTGACTTAGATTAATCAAGAAGTCTCAAATCAAGTACATAACTAGAGAACCAGAGTTCTTCCTCAAAATATTACAATCGCAGGGAGCCTAGCTCAACCATTCGACCCTTAACAAAAAATCAAAACTACATACATATACTTAGAAATGTTGCAACCACCAGGAGCGTGATCGGGCCCCTGTATTCAAAGTTTCTAGTCGATGCCTTCTTTGTTAGACTGCACAGGCCTTCTCATGTCAGACGGGATCCCGACTCAGTTATGTGCTTTGCAGGAAAAAACAGTCCACCAGGAAGCTTCGGATGGGCAGTTTGTCTCCATAACCGCTCTCTGCATGTTTTCCATTTATGGGGTGAGACGAGGTCTCAACTATCGCCCCCATATTCAATAACTACCTTCGTCAAGATTAGGATGAGGCCTGACACCCATGAATGCTTCAGGCAGTTCTCACGACTTCTGCAAGTCAATATTGACGCCTTGAGGCCATGCAGATCTTCTTCTGTGACCAATACGTGTGCTTTCGGCCTTTGGCACAGTGCCTCTCCATCGCTCCCTCCTGCATGTGACCTCGGGTCATAACTCAATGCTTATATCCAAAGGCACTTCGGGATTTCATCCTTTGGGAGTCTTGTCTCCTCCCCAACCAGAAAACCCTCCTTTATTCCTCGCCCTAAACCCACCAATCTCGCCCCTCCTACCACTCCCCTCAAGATCAAGAAATTAGCCTAGGAAGAAATGGTTGAACGCCTACTCAAGGGTATTTTCTATAACTGTGATTAAAAATATTTTTGAAGGCACAAGTGTAAGGAAAATAATATTTTTATGGCTATGTATGAGGATGCTCCTGAAGAGGAGGCATATGTTTCACCTGTGGAACTACGCCCTCTGGAACTATGACCTCAGGAACTATGACCTCTAGAAGTACGCCCTTTGGAACTATGACCCGTGAAACTATGACCTGTGGAACTATGACCTATGGAATTGTGACCTCTGGAGCTATGCCCTCTAGAACTACCTATGAAACTATGACCTGTGGAACTATGACCCATGGAATTGTGACCTCTAGAGCTACGCCCTCTGGAACTATGACCTCTCGAACTATGACCTCTAGAACTTCGCCCTCTGGAACTATGACCTTTGGAACTATGAATTGTTGAACTATGCCCTGTGGAACTATGCCCTCTGGAACTATGATCTCTAGAACTATGCCCTCTGGAACTATGACCTCTAGAACTATGACCTGTGGAACTATGCCCTATGGAACTATGACCTATGGAACTGTGACCTGTGGAACTGTGACCTCTGGAACTACACCCAACATTAACTACAAGTCGATGCCTTTAACTTTAATGGTGAAATATTAAATCAAATGGTTACCATTGTATGATATAGTATTATGTGTGGTGAATTCCATAAATGTGCATATACAAAAGCCAAATGCACATATACGGAAGATCTCTTCCGTATATGCGTATTTCTGGAAGCCTAAATGCACATAAAAGGAATCTCTCTTCCTTATATGTGCATTTACGGAAGCCAAAATGCACATATACGGAAGAGAGCTTCCGTATATGCGCATTTTGGCTTCCGTGTATGCGCATTTTGGCTTTCGTAAATGCGCATATACAAAAGAAAAAATGTGCATATACGGAAAATGCACACATACGAAAGATATCTTCCATATATGTGCATTTTGTCTTCCGTATATGTGCATTTACAGAAGACAAAAATGTGCATTTACGGAAGACAAAAATGTGCATTTACGGAAGACAAAAATGTGAATTTACGAAAGAGAGCTTCCGTAAATGTGCATTTTGGCTTATGTATATGCGCATTTACGGAAGCCAAAATGTGCATATACTCTCTTCTGTATATGTGCATTTTGGAAGAGAGCTTTCGTATATGTGCATATATGTAAGTGGTCGGCTTCCATATATGCAGATATACAGAAGTGGATCGATTCAGTATATGCCCATATCTGGAAGTGGTCGGCTTTCATATATTCACATATACGAAAGTCGACCACTTCTGTATATGCACATATACAAAAGTTGACCACTTCCATATATTGTAAATATATGGAAGTGGTCGTGCATATATGGAAGTGGTCGGCTTCCATATATGCACATTTACAAAAGTTGAATATGCACACTGACTTCCATGTACAAAAGTCACGCATATATGGAAGTAGTCAGCTTCTAGCCGGTGTGCATATTCAAATTTTGTAAATGCGCATATATAGAAGCCGATCACTTCCATATATGCATGACCACTTCCATATATTTACATATATCGAAGTGGTCATCTTCTGTATATGTTCATATACAAAAGTGGTTGACTTTCGTATATGTGCATATACGAAAGCCGACCACTTCCAGATATGGGCATATACAGAATCGGGCCGCTTCTGTATATGAAGATATATGGAAGTCGACCACTTTCATATATGCACATATACAAAAGCTCTCTTCCAAAATGTGCATATACAGAAACTCTCTTCCATATATGCATATTTTGGCTTCTGTAAATGTGCATATACAGAAGCCAAAATGCACATATACGAAAGATCTCTTCCCTGAACGCACTTTTTTGTTTTCCGTAAATGCACATATACAGAAGACAAAATGTGCATATACGAAAGAGAGCTTCCGTATATGTGCATTTTCCGTATATGTGCATTTTGTCTTTTGTATATGCACATTTACGGAAGCCAAAATGCGCATATACTGAAGCTCTCTTCCATATATGCGCATTTTGGATTTCGTAAATGTGCATATACGGAAGAGAGCTTCCGTATATGTGCATTTTTTCTTCTGTATATGTTCATTTACAGAAGCCAAAATGTGCATATATGGAAGAGAGCTTCCATATATGCGCATTTTGACTTTCGTATATGCGCATATATAGAAGAGAGATTTCGTATTTTTGCATTTTGACTTCGATATATGTGCATTTAAGGAAGCCAAAATGCGCATATACGGAAGATCTATATACAAATATAGAGATTCCATATATGTGCATTTTGGCTTCCATAAATGCGCATATACGGAAGACAAAATGCACATATACGGAAGGAAAAATGTGCATATACGGAATAGAGCTTCCGTATATGCGCATTTTGCCTTCTGTATATGCGCATATACAGAAATCAAAATGCATATATGCGCATGTTTTTGATGAAATTTGGAGGAAAGGTAGAGGAAGATGTCCTCTAAAACATATAAAAAATTCAAACTCCAACTCCAAGAATTGAAGCCCTACTGGTCAAAATACTAAGTCCATGTTACTATAAAAATATGCAAATTGTCGTGTGCTAGCTTCAAACAAACAAAAATATAAATGAATTTGTTTTAGGGGGCATGAAGTTATGTGGGGGGGGTTGTAGGATTTATAAAACCCCACGAATGTTTCTACATCATATATGTGATCTCATCAATGTAAGAGTTCTTGCTTCTAGGTCTTGTGGGTTTGTACGCACTTCTATGACTTTTCATAACCTATAGCACTTGGTTAGTGTAAACCAACACACACACACACAAATTGTACCTAGAGTTGTGTCATTACTGAGATCTATTTCCTTCCACTTAATGAATTTGACTCATTTTTTCCCTTGTTAATGTACTCGAGAGTCTCGTAAAGACCATCCTCTCTTCACATAAGGATTTACTTCTAATTTCGAGATTCTCAATATTATTACATAGAATTTAATTCACTTAGAAACATTCACAACTATGCAAATTCATATATTATCACTCCACAATTCAAGGAACATATGTCAAAGAACAAATCTCCTCGTACTCTTATTGAAGACATTGATAAAACATTCACACAAGCCTCACATGGTTCAACACAGTCCTATAAAAAATTAATAAATATATATAATATAATAAACAAGTAAATACTCTTGTTTATTTAGGATTACAAAATACAATTGCAATGAAGGATAATACTAACACCCTATCAGTCCTACTCTCCATTGACCATCCATGGGCTCTCATCCTCTTAAAATTAAGTGTGGCTATTGCATCCTATGCTGAGAGTATCAATCTCTTATAGTCATTCTTTATTTATCCTCAGTCCTTCTAACTTATGTAACAATTCAGTTGACGACTCTTGCTCTTCTAACTATGGTCACTACTCTAATTGCTCCATCTCCATGCTCATGTTTGTTCATCTTTTTAACTGCCACATTGTTCCATTTATTAATATGGTTCCTTATCCATCTATCAACATGACATCATTTTTTTATCACATTCTTTTCCTTTGACCATTGAATGAATCTCCTCATCTTGTGGGTTTGGTCACCAACACTCCTTAAGGAAATCTTGTAGCTCATTAGTCCCTTTGCAAACTTTAACTTCCTCCCATCCTCAAGACATATTAACTCTACCTTTGGTTTCCAATGGCACACTAACAATAACTTGGCATATTGTTGCCTTATCATCATCTCCTCTTGAACTATGGCTTCTTCCATGATGAGTCATAAGATGAGGCATCCTTTAAAATTAGTCCAATATCTCTTTGAGCATAATAGTGACTTTCATCAATAATCGATGGCTAAATTTAATACCTATTGATATTTCTAAACATTTAGGAATATTTACTCAATCAAGCTAGAAGACAAGTTAGACTTTTAAAAACTAAGATGTATAAAAAGGAGGAAATGAATCAACCTTTGTCAAACTCCTTGATTTTACAAGAAGTTTAATTAGTTTCCTATTAATTAGAATAAAAGGACATAAACTCTAATACTTTTTACCTCTAACAATATAATAAAAATATCCCAAAACATTGTCTTATGTACACTTTGTATATCTCATTCTATAAGCATAATTAGCTTCCTCTACACTTTAACATATAGAAGACTTCCACAAAATTGTGATGAAATCCTTAAAACTTCAATCCATCTTATCTACTTTAAAAATATAAAATTCTACATTCAAGTCGTCCATCATAAGAGATTTAAAATAACATAAGTGAATTCTCTCTTTTATCTTTAATTATTAATTTTCTTGAAATTCCGAATTACAAGTGAATTTTCTCTTTTATCTTTAATTATTAGTTTTTTTTTTTATTCTAATAATATTTTATTATATGATTTTACTCCTAGTTTTTTAACCTTATACATAAATATAAAAATCTAAAATTGATTTTATTGTATTTCAAATAAAAATATTTTTTTAATTCTTTTTTATTTAAAATCACTAAATCATTTATTTAAATAATTAATTAGTATTAAATATTTTTTTTTAAAAATTAATATATTTCTTTTAAAAAGATAATAATAATTTCATTTAATTTTCAATATAATAATCTCTTTTAATTTTCAATACCATATATTATCAAATATGTAACAATTTTTATTATTTCATTTTCTTTTTAAAATTGTTAAAATGTCATAAATAAATATAAATATAAAATAATGTCAAATAAGAAAAATCTTTTAGAAATTAATATTAAATTATAAAAACCATTTTTTAATTTCATTAATATATTAATAAAAATCAATCCACCTTTGTTCATTTAAATAGTCAACATTTATTTTCATTAAATATATATTTTATTAGTTTAATTGATTTAATGTTTGCTTTAATCTATAAAACTAAAAATTTTACCATCCACATTTCACTAGTTTTTAAAAAAAATTAATAAAAATTTAATTTAAATCCAGAAATTTAAGATTTTATTTCAATTCCCTGCAATCACTCAGCCACGATGTCTTCAAGTTCCTCAAGTCACCGAGCGAAGGCGGCAGCGTGTCCAGCAAAGGGCCCCCTACATACAAAACTTCCAAATCACTTAGCTCTACAATTGCAATTGGCAATTCTTTTAAATTTGTCCCTCACAATTCTTTTCACACAGCAAATTGTGATAGCCAGGGACATCAGATTTCGCCCACAATAAACTCCTAAGGGTCACATCCCGCGCGTACTCAACTTGTAGCCGCAACGGATTCAGATTCGGTTCTGGGAGATCGATAGGAGATCGATTAGTTGTTGTTGGACGAGAATGATAGAAGGAACCGACCATCACTTCATCCATGCTGCCAGTAAGCACGTAAAGGAATGATCCCGGTGGGCCTAGCTCACTAATCGAACTAGCTCCACCACTTTCCTTAGAAGGAAAATGAACGGATTTATCTTACTCAACAAGCGTGAGTTATACAATGCATGAGTGATTGAAGGAGGCCAGGCGCATCGTTTTAATGACTTCTTACCCAGCCTTCAGTTCTTAATTTAGCCCAGTGTATTCATCTCCTTCTCAGTAAAAAAATCAGGGGAATTCACTCAGAATTCACTCCTGATTGTCTCAGGAAAAAATCAGGAGAATTCACTCAGAAACACACTACGCTGATAGAGTAGGAAAGTAAGGGCTAAGAATTGCACCATAATAATTAAATAAAATGCATGCAAAGTTGTGTTATTCTTCTTGAGTTATTATCAATAATATCAACTGCTTTATCCATTGTTTGTATGGTTTATTTTTACATTATTAGTTACACTTCTTCTCTCATAAATTTGAATCCTAAACTAAAACCTAACCCTAGCCCTAAATACTAACCACTATTTATTAACATTAATATTTAATCATCATATATTAATAATCCTAATTTTCAAAATAATATTATTAATAATCTTAAAAGTAAGTAATATTCCTAAATACTAACCTTGATCATTTATTAACATTAATATTTAATCATCATATATT
>ML799509.1:345228-371738 GCA_009831015.1 Picea engelmannii | reverse complement strand
TTTTTACCATACTAGGTTTTAATTATGTTTCCAATAACTATATAACATTAGTTTTATAATTAATGATATTAATTTTATGCAAGTACCCACTTAATTAATAAAGTTACATTAATGACACATTAATATTACAATAATGTTACATTTGTAATCTTAATAATGATAATGTTACATAAATATAATTTTAATAATGTTAATTATGTTAACAATGACTATGTTACCAATGTGACATTAATTTTAATAATATTACACGAATATAATGTTAATATTGAGTAAACAATAAATATAATTCTCTAGGAAATAGTGAATTTAAATCTTTATTATACAATCAATAAACATCATTGCATTTAAATCTTCATAGCAGCAATAAACACCATGAATTAGAATGTTTGAATACAATTAATGTTGTATCGGTTTGACAAATATTTTATTCTTAAACAATATTAAATTTTGATGAATAGTTTATTCTTAAATGGAAATACAACCCAATAATTGTCAATATGGCTCAATCCATTCAAGTTATTCATCTTATTACATTTAATATGTCACAATATGCCTTAATTTTAATGTTTACTTCTTAATTTATGAAAGTGAAACTTAATCTCTCGCATGTTTACTCCTTAATTCAATGTCATCTTCTCGTATGTCACAAATATCAATGTCAACCTCAAAATTATTGCTCTCTAAATGTGGCTATGTGACACACTCTTCAATGTAAACAACAAGACCAACTTCAAACAAAAAATATATTTCTCTTCACGAACATAGTAATATTGAAATGCTGACCATACTAAAAACTTATCACAACATTGCAACGTGACGAACATAGTAATATTGAAATGTGACGAACACAGTAATGTTGAAATGTGACGAACATAGCAACATTACTATGCCACATAATGTATTAACCATGTTATGTAACCACTTTACTAATTGTATTAATATTATTGGTTATGTAATGGCGCCATTTTCCACCTTTTTGATATATGCAAAAGTACAACGTATATCAACCAGTTTTTACTTAAAAGTGGTTGTTGTTGGCATTACTAATCGACATATTAATAATTTTATGAGGTTAACATAATGTATTAATAAGTTTCCAACATCGCACTATGACAAGCATTTCCCAATGTCGCCATGTGACAAACTTTTTTGAACGTCGCAATGTGACAAAACATTATTGACGCCATATTATAACGATCATTTTCCCAACGTCACAAAAGTAAAAGATGATTCTACACTGTGTCAAGTGTTTCCAAACATTGCATTATGGTGAACATTTCCCTACGTCGCATTGTGATGAATATTTACCAATGTCGCAATGTGATGACCATTTCCCAATATCACATTCTGACGAACGTTTCCCATCATCACAATGTGACGAACATTTCTCCTTTGTTATTAATGTCCTTAGGAAAAACATAAATCATTGTCTAAAAAGTAAAACATGATTCCATACATCTCATTGTAACTAACATTTCCATTGCATTGTAACTAACATTGCATTATGATGAGCATTTTCCTACGCTGCATTGTGATGAAAATTTTCCAACGTCGCAATGTGATGACCATTTTCCAATGTCGCATTGTGATGAACGTTTCCCATCGTCACATTCTGATGAAAATTTCCCTCTTATTATCAATGTCCTTAGGAAAAATATAAATCATTGTCTAAAAAGTAAAACATGATTCCATACATCTCATTGTGACTAACATTTCCAAATGTCACACTTTGATGAACATTTCCCAATGTCACAATGTGATGAACATTTATGTACGTCGCAATGTAAAAAGTATTAAGTATTTATGTATTTATGTACGTCGCAATGTAAAAAATTCTTGATGCTACATTCTAATGACTATTTTCCCAACGTCGCAAAAGTAAAAGATGATTCTACGCTGTGTCAAGTGTTTCCAAACATTGCGTTATGATGAACATTTCCCTACGTCGCTTTGTGATGAACATTTCCCAATGTCACAATGTGACGAACATTTCTCTTTTGTTATCAATGTCCTTACGAAAAATATAAATCATTGTCTAAAAAGTAAAACATGATTCCATACATCTCATTGTGACTAACATTTCCATTGCATTATGATGAACATTTCCATTGCATTGTGACTAACATTCCATTATGATGAACATTTCCCTACGTCGCATTCTGACGAACATTTCCCAACGTCGCAATGTGAAGACCATTTCTCTATGTCACATTGTGACGAACGTTTCTCATCGTCACAATGTGACGAACATTTCACTTTTGTTATCAATGTCCTTAGGAAAAATATAAATCATTGTCTAAAAAGTAAAACATGATTCCATACATCTCAGTGTGACTAACATTTCCATTGTATTATTTTGAACATCTCCATTGCATTGTGACTAACATTGCATTATGATGAACATTTCTCAATGTCGCATTTTGACGAACATTTCCCAACATTGCAATGTGACGACCATTTTTCAATGTCACGAGCATTGTCCAACGTTACATTGTGATGACCAACTCTCAATATAATTTTCCATTGTCATAAACATTTATGGTCGTCGCAATGCAAAAAACTATATATATATATATATATATATATATATATATATATCCTGATAGTTAACTCCAATTAGTGATGACCATGACAATGACTATCCGTGATGTACGATATATATATATATATATATATATATATATATATATATCGTACATCACAGATAGTGATTGTCATGGTCATCACTAATTGGAGTTAACTATCAGGATGGTCAAGCCTAGGCTATCACTCTAAACCATCGTCATTATCATGGTCATGGTCATGGTCAATGTTTTCTATTTATGTAATAATGTATTATTAATGTATTTGTACTTTATTACTTCAATATATTAATGTACATTATAAATTAAATATTTTTTTAATGTTTTAATGCTTTATTAATGTATTAATTAAAAATAATTTATTAATACTTTAGTAATGTATTATTTCATAATGTATAAATATATACATTAATTTATTAGTTAAGAATATATAAATATATTAACTATAATATATTTAAACACAATAATAATGACTTAATATACTATTATAATTTATTACTTAATGTACTTATTAGTGCTTTATTAATACATTAATTAATAATCTATAAATATGTTATTTATAAAATATTTTAACATTATAATAATGAGTTAATACATTATTATAATATATTAACTTGGGTGATATATTATTAAAGTATTGAAGTATATAGTTATTTTATTAATGTATCATTACTTGATTAATTAATGTTTTACTTTATTATTGTATAATAATGTACTAATAATAATAATATAGGGTGAAATCACGGAGGTGGGTTACACTTTCGTGACAATCGGGTCTCCAAAATTCTAAAAAACCTTTTTTCGGCTGAAAGATATTGTTTTCGGTCAAACTATTTTTCGGTCGAAACATGAAACGTCAAATCGAACGGTGCATTGACGACACCCTCGATTTGCGTGTGAAAATTTAGTCGGTCGGATATTTTCTCTCTGGCAATACTCTTTCGGCCGAAAGATTGTTCGGTTAGTCGGTCGGATATTTTCTCTATGGCAATACTCTTTCGGCCGAAAGATTGTTTATATATCAACCACACATCGATCTTGAAACATTTTGTGAACTATGTTGTCGTTTCTTAGCAACTGTGAATGAGTGTAGAGGTCGTGTAGGCGGGTGTGCTGTGAGCGCAGAGGTCGTGTTGGCGTTTGTGAGCGTAGAGGTTGTGTTGGCATTTGTGAGCATGGGCGCGTTGAACTCCAGGTATTTTTTGAAGCTTGAGTATATAATTTTAGTTTAAATTTTTAAAATGTATTGTTAAATTATAATTTAATTTTTCAATTTATCACTAAGACATGACTGTGACTTGGCCGCGGGAGGCCAACCCTGTGGCCAAGCCATGGATGTGCCCACAGCTTGGCCATAGGGCTGGCCTCCTGCGGCCAAGTCACAGTCACAACAATTTTACTAAATGTAGATCCTTGGCTAAAATAATAATTTGATCGAATGTTAAGTTTAATGGAAAATCAGATATTTGGTTGATCAAAAAGATCAAATAAAAGTTTACATGACAATATAGTCGATCACTTTATAATAATAATAATAATAATAATAATTATATTTATACATTTGAAAAAAAGAGTAATTTCAGATTTTCAAATCATTTCATTTGATGATGAAAATGATTTCACATTTTGTCTTTGGGGTGAAAGTCTTTTCGACTATAAGGTTTTGGTGCTTGAGACTATACTTTGCAATTTCTTTTATACTTGAAAGGTGACTTTTGGTCTTTTGGACTTTAAAGTTTTTGAGCTTGTGACTATACTTGCAATTAGGTTTTCGGGTTATAAAAAGATACTTGCAATTTCTTTTAAAGTTAGTTTTTTTGCAATTTCTTTTAAAAAGATACTTGCAATTCCCAAGATACCATGCGTAAGATGGACATGAATTGCAAAGAGTGAATATGGCATTGTACTTAACAAAGAATAATCTAGTGTCATATTGTATGATTGTAGTTCAAGAACAAGAATATATATATATATATATATATATATATATATATGGAACGGTGATTTCTTGAGTGCATCGTATTTTTTAACACAATTTCATAGTGTACAAGAGTCTTAAAAAAATATTATTAAAAATAAGTAATCACAAGTGACAAAATTCTTAAAAACAAGGTTCAAAGTGTTTGGTAGCAAACATTTACACTAAGAATCAACACTAATATTCAAGATATTTTCCATGAATAGAAAATCTATATTACTTTGTTAATGTTGGTATTTCTATAATGAGTCAATTTATTCATAGATTGATTAGGTTCAAAGTGTTTGCTATCAAACATTTACACAAAGAATCAACACTAAGATTCAAGATATTTTCCATGAATAGAAAATCTATATTACTTTTTTAATGTTGGTATTTATATAATGAGTCAATCTATTCATAGATTGATTCTATTTTAGGTAATCTGTAATGGTCATTATCCAAGCTATCAAGATTCCTTAGGTTAGTGAGTATAGCCAAGCTATGATATATGCTCCCTTAGTTATGGCCTCAAACAAAAATTTCATTAAAAAACTGAATGATTAACATGATTATGTAATCCACTCTTGGTTTTGCATTTTTTTGTGTTCTTCATTTAATAACAAGAGAAAGAAATATTCATTGCCAAGAGTCATTTATATTTGGACTAGGTTGACAAAAAACATCTTGAAACCATCTAGTGAAACCTAATGATAATGGGTACAAGTAAATCTCCCCTTATGCTTCACATGTCCTACATATTGTCATGAGTCTTGGTTGCATCTCTGTGTAAAACATGAGTGACCTACTTGTGTAGTAAACTACTCAAAAAGGAACCAGTCTTCGACTTTGGTGGTCCTTTCCAATGTCTTCCACTTTGGTTGTCTTTTCCAATTGTAGAGGCCCTCTGATTAAAGGAATAGTTATAACGAATACTTCATTTTGGATGATAAAGTCTAATTTATAGAAATAAAAGAGTCTTAGATGGGAACTAATTAAATTATACTCATTTATTACTTCAGACATATTGACCAAAGTTATTCAATGCTTATCTTATTGATGATATTTATATTCATACAATATAACTTCAAATTGACAACTTATTGGATTTGTGTTGGATATGTAGGCATAATTTAAACATGGTAGGAACTATGTGAGGAAATAAGGAATCATAATGTTATGAGGGCCATGTGACCTAACGCTAGTGATATATCCACTCATAGTCGAAACATTTTCTAATGAAAACCCATATCATATGGCAGATTTTATGTTAGAAATAACATTTTATCCCTACCTTCTAGTTAACAAAAACTCTTCATAAGTAAATTGATATTTCATTGAATTTCTATTTAATCGTATTTTTAATGGTATATCAATGTTTTGTAGAGTGATCTCCTTCTGCATTCTCAAATGATTTAGCCAATAATTGGCATATTTATGCCAACCCCTATTAAGCAATAGGTAGCAAATTTTCTTTCATGTTAGTAGTCTCTTGTGCTCGAACATTGTAGCTAGTTTTAGTCATTCTCTTAATGGGGAAACTATATCAAGCAAGGGAGTTAGGGAGTTTATAGTTAATAAATCCCTTAGTGGAAATATGGTTCCTTTATGTAACAATTAGGTATAAATCTCTTAGTGGAAATCCCTTAGTTAATAGTAAAAATAGGTCTCTTTATGTATCCCTTAGTGGAAATCCCTTAGTTTATAGTAAAATTAGGTCCCTTTATGTAACTTTAGGTCACCATAAAATATTTCAAAATTATGTATTTAGTTCAACTATATCCACAACTATCCAACAATTTGTACTTAAATCTCTCAAGTGATGCAAATCTCTCAAGTGATGCATGGGTAGTGTCCGGTCTAGTATAGACAATGGCATACATAAAAATTTCAAAAACACTTGTATAAGAACATGAGACATGTACTCTACCTCTTCTTCTGTCTTGGGACATTGTTCCAAAGATAACTTTACACCTACATTAATATGAGTCTTGACCAATTTATATTTGTGTATATTAAATCTAGTTGCGATATTTCCTCAACATATTTCCGTGGTATTGCAATGGGTCCTCTATGGTGGCCAACATTTTTATGGAAAATTTTGAAAGAAGAGCATTGGACTCATACCCCATGAATCCCAAGAGATGTAAAAGGTATGTAGATGATACTAATGTGATATGGCCTCACATAAAATAAGAGTTGAACAAATTCTTTGATTACCTTAACTGTATCTCATAGGACATTAAGTTCACTATGGAATTGGAGGAGAATAATAACATCCCATTTTGGATGTACCAATTCAAAAGAATCAATATGGGAACCATGTGCATGAAGTATACAAGAATAAAACTCATATAGATAGTTATTTTCATGCAAAATATTATCACCATCCCACTTAAAATATAGGAGTTGAGAACATCCTATCACTAAGAGCCATTAATATCTTTGATGAAGACCACCTTGAATAGGACAAAGATCACCTTGCCAAGGTTTTCAGGAGAATAGGTTATATGAATGAGGATATCACTGCTACAATAAGAAAATCCATGGTTTTGACAAGAGGTGAGCCTCGTTCTAGAGAAACACAACCGAGTCAGATACCCCACCTTCCCTACATCAAAGGGGTCGCTAATAGGGTCACCAAGGTTCTAATAAATAAGGATATCATCGCCACATTTAAATCCCTTGAAACCATTAGATCAAAGATTATGTTAGTGAAGGATACCATGGACCAATGTTAGTATAATTGGTCTATAAGGTAGAATGCACTTGTGGAAAAAACTCCATCAAGGAAACTGGGTGATCACTTCAAATAAGGATTAAAGAGAATAAAGATAATATTAAGAATCGTCTCACACACACCTCAACATTAGTCAAGCAATCCAAGAAACCAAAATCTTGGCCAAATTGATTCATGGATGAATGTTTAGTTTTTTCATATTCTTCTTTTATGTGGATTGTTGTAACGAACCTCCTCGTTACGGCGACATCCTCTTATAACAAGTGCAAAAAAAAAAAAAAATCTCTTTTTTATTTCTTTATATATTGTGTGAGCACGTGTGTACAAGGGTGATAAACACATTCGAGTCTGTGTTGCCACCTAATGGAGAATCATGACACATATAATGACATCACAACATGATGACCTAATATGCACGTCAAGTATCTACATGCATTAAATGAAAATCAATTGGCTATAAAAAGACTGACTTCCCGCCCATCCTACCCTACAATGGTTAGGACCTCTAAGACACATAAGCAACGTTCAAGCCCAGGTTCGCATCGATTTTAACCATTTAAGGTCTCAGGGCTGGTGACTGTTCTGAGGAACATGGAGGTCTCTACATCTCGCCTGACTCAATCCAGACCAAAACTAAATATGCTAAATCGAAAAACAACAAGACGATCCTGCACGATAAATTTCTATAAATCAACACGCATCACATGAATTTCTATGGTGCAAGAGAAATTGGATACTAAATCCAAATGGAATGACATAAGTGCGTTCAAAGAAATCAACTTTATTTCGATTCAAGAAGCAAGGTAGTCATCTACTTTACTCAAGGCGCATAATTAATCATTCATTAATTCATCTATAGCTATATACCATGATGCACAATAAGTATCGACTAAATCATGGACCAAGGACATCAATTACATATGTCTCACCCCTCTACAATTTCTGGGTGCATATATTCTATTATAACCATACAATTCGCTTGTTCTTCCGCCTCTCTCAAAGGCGCGCGAGTAACAATTTGCAATTTGATTTAAACTAAGTGAAATACACTATAATAATAAAAATAACTATATGGTTTTGTGACTTAAATACCATTATGATGAATTTGCACAATCTATTAAATAAATAGATCAAACATTGAGGATTCCAGGATTCCATTGCATTCACGAAGCCTATACATATATCTTTGAAATTTATAGTAATTTACACTACAGAAATATCTCTATACATATATCTATTAAATAAATTTACACTATGTATATATCTATTAAATAAATTGATCAAACATTGAGGATTCCATTGCATTCACAAAGCCTATACATATATCTTTGAAATTTATAGTAATTTACACTACAAAAACCAAATCAAAGAAAAGTCAAAGGTCTTTTAATTGAAATTACATGTTTCATATTTATAATAGTATTTCTTGGATTTTGGCCTTATAATTATCCTAAGTATTCCAATTTCATATAGAATGCTCTACGTTTCAATGGTTCACAAAATTCATTAAGAACAATAAATAACATGAAAATTTCATTGCAACATTACACATCCCCATTAAAATAACAATCTATTACAATATCGTGCATTAACATTCCATTACATTAAATGACATTCCATTACATTACATTAACATTCCATTCCATTACATTACATTACATTACATCCCATTACATTACATTAAATTGACATTAACCTTCCCATAAGCATTAACATTAAGCATTACTTTACATTGATCACTACCCTAAACAATATAACATTAACAATACTAGGAATGTTAGTAGTAACAACATTACACTACTTTATCATTACCATGAACATTGTTAGTATTGAAAAATTAGCCTTCAGTGGATATTAGTATTAACATTAACCTTTACATGACCTGAACATTCCATAAGCAATAACAATAAACCACCTCCTTGAAAAACACAAGTCACCAGCTCTTGGCATTAAAAATACATCGCGTTGTCCATCATAATTATTTGCTGTCAGGTTTGTTAAATTTTAGACTTATGACGGAGTGGCTGAGAGATGGTTCAAGCATCTGGTGCGCAGGAATAGGAGTGGTGGTTCTAGTTATAAACAAAACTGTACTTAACAATAAGCAACGAAAAGGAAGGACACAAAGGGGTAGGGTTTCCATCCCCGTTTAGCAAGTCACATGGTGGGTACACGGCTACCTAGATGTCAAAGTACCCAACAAAAATGAAACAGAGTAAACAGCCTGCGAGGATAACAATGTTACGACATAAGGCGAAATCATCGCTATCATGCCACAAAGATTCGCGTGGGTAACAGACAACATTTTCCATGGACAGAACATTCAAGTCTTCGGGAGTAGATTCGCCAAGGTGATAGGGTAAGGGCCCAACAGTTATCTCCAGCAGACTCGCAGCCCATAACAACACTACCATACCCACAAAACCCCCGGTAGGTGAAGGAGGCAAGGGCTCACGCAAACCGGCCAGATAGAACTAGAAAAAAATCGTCTGGAACGATTATGACTTAGAGAGTAGAGGGGCAAGGATATCCTATCTAAGGCTTCAACACTGAATTGAAAAACCCTTCAACAAAGGAAAGGACGTCCTGGCAACGATTTGTCAAAGGAGAAAAGTTAAGGGCGTTTTCATCTAAGGGATAACTCGCATACCAACATCCAATTCGTATCAGCAGATAATAGAACACAAACATTTTCAGCGAGTAAAGTGGAAGCTAAAAGGTACAAGTAAACACCCAAACCAACGCCTCACAGAGAACAGCGAGTAAATTGAAGGGTTAAACGCTGGAAGATTTTTTTTTTCAAGAAGCAGTTGAAAAAGAAATGCACAGTGAAAAAGGAATTACAGATCATTTCCCCAATAAGAACAGACTCTAAAATATTTTTCCATTTGTTAAATTACGGAAGAATGGATGCTAGAAGAGGTCCTCGGGCAGTCTCCAGATAAAATCTCTTTGTAGAATAGATTTAATAAAAAAAAAATTGTAAACTCTTGACAGAAGTTAAGCTGTAATCTGTTGTTCTTGGTGATCCCCACTTTAGGGCAGTGAACGATGTAATAAAAGCTCACAACAAGATTATTACAGACATTATGTACCACCATTGTTTCGATGACCGTGTAGACCTTCCCCTTCATTCAAACTGAGGAAGACATTTGGAAGATTCAAGTATTTATCGTCAACTCAAAATGAAAATCTAGAACAGGGCCAATGACATAAATTTTCATCTTTATCTAGAAATACAAGACAAGCATCATTATATATTCGGGCAAGTAAATTCGATCAAATTCAGGCATGTAAATTCTAAACAAAAAAAGCATTACAGTCAATTTTTAAACGAAATTAGCTCGCATAACTACATTATGTAATTCCTGACTTAAGGATTTCATTACATAAAATTACAGTACACCAATTTTAAACAATGCGTTTTAGACATGCAACTCCAGTCAAACTCAGACATATATCATCAAGAATAGATTCAGATAATTAAGGTCCGTCATGAAATCAAGCAGGGTAGTGGATTGGATTTCCTGTGCCAGAAACCAAATGCATTCACAAGTAAAACACCTACAGATCTAATCATACATCCTACACAGTCCATCAATCAACCGAAGGGCATACGTTTGCCTGTTTGCTCCAGGTGTCGTCCGCTGCTCTGTGTCGGTCCTGCTCGTCGACCGTCGAGACCTCACCGGTACCTCCCAACCAATCGCTAGGGGTAATCTGCTTCCCCCTTATCCCCCCAAGCCGCAAAGGGGCCACACACTATCCAGATGGTACGTCTACCTCCTAGCTCACCTCGCAAGGCCGAACTACCACTCCTATCCGAGATGGAAAATCCCAACTCCCCACAAGTAATCAGTCAAGTCACAATTCTGGCAGCATAACATTACGCTAACAATTGATCCCTTCTTCCTTCCCCTTCCTCTCTTTTATAGAGTTTTATAACTTCCAAACTTTCCCTAAATCTCTTTTAATTTAAGTTTTAATGAAAATATTCTAAAAATTCTCCATCGTACAAGTGTCATTCATACCCCACTTTCCTCCAAAATTTATTTTCTTTAATTTATTAATTGTCTCATTTCCCTCACCCACCTAGAGTTGCTCCTAAATTTACTCCTAGGTGTTCCTAGATTCCCTTACAAGTTTAAATACTTTCCCTAAAAGGATGTTGCTAATTTAGTTCAATTTAGAAGGTTCTTTATTGCAGATTCTTTACTAAGTTGACCTCAGTTTTTACCATAAGTTCACTTCTTTCCTTTATTATGTTTCCTCCATTCCTTAGTTTCCTAAATTTTATTATTCCATTCTTTTCCCTTTTTATTGGAGCCAAAATGGCAATTGCGCAATTTAATATCTTTTCCTTTTTATTAATAAATTAATACCTTTTACACTTTCACAAGTTAAACAATTAAATTCTTCTTTACAATTTTAAATCCACTGATTTTAATTAAATTATTACTCTCTTCATTTTACCCCAAAAATTTTATGAAGACTAAAACTATTACTTAAGGGGTTTTTAGTTTAAATTTTTATTTTTATTTTTATAGGGTCTTCTTCTTAAGGTTAGACAAAATTGTACCCTAGAGAAGTTTTAGACTTAGGACTTAGATTCTGAACTGGGTGACATTTAATTAGGGAAGTTGTTTAAGAATTTCTTAATGTGTTAAATGTCTTAGGGCCATCTAGGTTTGTTCCTTCATCAACATCAATGCGACATGCCCTTCAGGACGCACCACGTGCTCCAAGGGTGCCACTCACCTCTTTTGTTTCTTTTGCACAATGTGCCCCTCAGGATGCACCATCTGCTCCAAGGGTGCCACTCGCCTCTTGTGTTTTTTTTGTGTGACATGCCCTTCAGGATGCACCACATGCTCCAAGTGTGTCACTCGCGTCTTGACTGATTGGTAGACATCAATAACCCCTGGAGTCAATACTCCACTAGGTGAACTTGTGGGAGATTAAGGGCTTCTAAGGAATAAGGCCCCCACATTATTGCATGCCCCTTAGATTCATCGTGAGCGACGGTCACAGTCTTCCCTCATGGCATCGTGGATCCTCTCGAACTAGGTAATCGTTAACCTACAGTTCAAGCCACAGCGGGAGTGCTAGTAGGTTGTGGCAGGGCTGTTGTCCACACCTCTCCCTCAACCTCTCTAGTAGTCGTGTGTGGCCCCTTTACTCCATATGTGAGTCTAGTTGGCAAGATATTATCATCCTGCATCATCAACAATCATGTCATAACATGTCCACATCATATCATCAAATCAAATGAAATAGCACAATAAATAAATCAACCCAAATAGCACACTCCCTGACTCAATCTAGAGTCCAAGGGGTTCCATCGATGCCTCTGCATCCTCAAGGTCCAAAACCCTGCACACTCAGTAAAACTAAGTCAATAACACTTGTCTATGTCAATGTAGTAAACATCATGTCATCTATCATAACGCATAATAATCAAGGACCAATGTTTTAATATCGTAATAGACCAGATCACTTGCGAGGAAGTGTCCTCAAAGAATAAATTTTCTCAGTGCGCCAGAGAACGATGTTACATACACCCCCTCTTGGTCTAAAATTCGTCCCAAAGTTTCATAGTATAAATGTCGAAATAGATGTATCACAGTATCATAAGTCTATCTATCAAACAAAAATGGAAATTGCTGGCACATATCATATGCGTCCTCCAAGGTCGCAGTGTGAAGACTATAATTATCCCACTGGACCTTGACCTAATCTACCGTTTGATGTCGTAACTGTCGAACACGATGATCTAGGATGCAGACTGGCTTAGCCGTGAGCACTCCCTCATCTGATACCTGCAAGGAATGCATGTCAATAACATGTGTAGGATCACTGATATAAAGTCTCAAAATAGATACATGAAAAAAATCATGCATATGCCTCAAGGAACCAGGCAAGGCTAGTCGATAGGCCACGGGCCCCTTTCTCTCCACAATCTTGAAAGGTCCTACGAACCTAGGAGAGATTTTATCTCCCTTTCCAATCCTAATCAAACTCTTATGCAGTTTAACCCACAAGAAGACTTGATCGCCGACCTCATAACTACGGCCGACTCGGTGCACATCGACATAACTCTTATGTCGATCCTGCGCTTCTTTCATCCTTTGTCTTATGGTTTTCATTTTCTCTTCCATTTCTTGGATCGCTCCTGGTCCCACCAGGACCCTATCCTCAAGCCGATCCCAACTCAAGGGCGTCTGACACGGTCACCTATAAATAAACTCGAAAGGCTCCATCTTTATGGTTCTCTGGTAACTGTTGTTGTAAGCGAACTCCACTAGTGGCAATAATTCTTCCCAGTGCTTTTTTTGGTCCATCACATACATGCACAACATGTCTTCCAAGGTTTGGTTCATTCGTTCTGTCTTCCCGTCAGTCTCCGGGGGATACGCAGTACTAAAGTTAAGTTGGGTTCCCAAGGCCTCTTGGAAACTCATCCAAAATCATCCAGTAAACACCGATCCTCGATCGGATATAATCCTCTTAGGCATGCCATGCAGCCTCATAATCTCACTGATGAAAACTCTAGCTATGTCAAATGCCTGATACATCGTACGCACAAGAATAAAGTGAGAACTCTTCATCAGAGTGTCTACTACTACAAAAATCGAGTCGTGTCCCCTTGCCGTCAGTGGAAATCCAACAATAAAATCCATCAAAATAACCTCCCATTTCGATTCCAGAATAGCATGTGGTTGTAGTAATCCTACTGGGTGTCTATGTTCATCCTTTACCTGCTAACATTCTAGACACCTGGCCACATAGTTGACTATGTCGACCTTCATTCCCTTCCAAAAAAATAAGGGTTTAAGGTCTGCCCTCATCTTCGTGACTCCCGGGTGAGCCATGTAAACTACTCTTTGAGCCTTGCTCAGGTTCAACATCCTCAACTCGTCGTTTGGCGGTACATAAATTTGACTTTTAAACCTCAATAAACCATCACTATCAAATGAAAATCCATCATATCGTGGTACCATCATTGTGTTTTGTCCAATAAAACCCTCGACCTCTTAGTACCAGTCATCGTCACGCTATAAAGTGAGAATTTTCTCACGTAGATTGATCTGAAGAGGCAACACCAAAAAGATGCATGGCCACTGACTCAAAGAATCCACCACTTAGTTCATTGTTCCCTTTATGTAAGTAATCTCAAAGTTGTACTCGCTAAGAAATTCTGACCAACGTCGTTGTCACACATTCAGGCCGCCTTGTGTAAAAATGTGGTGTAGTCCACAATGATCAGTCTTTAGTTCAAATTTTTATCCAACAAGGTAGTGTCTCCAAACCTTCAAGGCATATACGATGGCTAATAACTCCAAATCATGTGTCGCGTAGTTCTCTTCATGCCTTCTCAATTTTCTCGAAAAGTAAGCAATCACTCGTCTGTCTTGCATCAAGACTCCGCCTAAACCTTCCTTGGATGAATCAGTGCATACTAAGAAGTTTGCGTCCATGTTAGGGACCTTTAGTATTGGTGTAGTTGTCAGCAACTTCTTAAGCCTCTGAGATACTTCCGCGCATTTCTCGGTCCAAACAAACTTCTTGTTTTTCTTCTGCAATTTTGTGATCGGATTTGCTATCTTCGAAAATTCCTCAACAAACCGTCGATAGTATCTTGCTAAACCCATAAAGCTATGCACTTCCATAACATTCGTCATCACAGGCCATTCCATAATAGCCTTGACCTTGGCTGGATCCATGGCGATACCTTTGTCGGAGATGACATGCCCTAAGTAGTGAATCCTTGATTGATAAAAAGAGCATTTGGACAATTTCCCATACAATTTGTGCTCTTGCAGACACTGTAGTACCAAGGGCAAGTGCTCGTCATGCTCCTTCATCGTACGAGAATAAATCAAAATATTGTCAATGAACACTTGGACGAACTTGTACAAGTACTCACGGAACACCCCGTTCATCAAAATCATAAATACTCTTGGGACGTTTGTCAGTCCAAACGGTAAAACAATAAAATTGTAATGTCCAAACCTCGTCTTAAAAGCGGTCTTAGGGACGTCATCCTCCTTGATCCACAACTGGTGATACCCTGATCGCAAATCGTTCTTGGAGAACACTGTCGCACCCTTCATTTAATTGAATGGATCATCAATTCTCGGCAAGGGATAATGATTCTTGATCATGGCCTCGTTTAGTTGACGGTAGTCAATGCAAATCCTCCATGATCCGTCCTTCTTTCATATGAAAATAACCGGTGCACCCCACGGTGACACACTAGGACGTATTAGTCCTAGGTCCAACAACTCCTTCAATTGCATTTTCAACTCTTGTAACTCCGGGGTCGACATCCAATAAGGCGTTCTTACTATCGGTTCAGTCCTCGATTTTAGGTTTATAGTAAACTCCAACTCCCTTTCTGGTGGCATCAAAGGTAACTCCTTTGGAAATACGTTCGCAAATTCCTTCACCACTGGAAGGTTCTCAAGACCTTTCGCTACTCCCTTCTTGTTTAACGCAAGGATCGTGTAAAGCTTGCACCCCTTGCGCATACTCTTCCGTAACTGTAAGGAACAGACAAACCTCAGGGAAACTCCCTGGTTCTTTCCTACAATCACACGTCTTTTTCCCTCATCATCGATCAAGCTCAACCATTTTGTCTTATAGTTGAGTATCGCCTCATGCGATTCCAATCAATCCATACCAAATACGACATCATAAGATGTTAATATCATGATGTACAAGTTGGCCCTCGTGACAAAATATCCCAGGTTAAGGGCATAGCCCGTAACCTTTCCTCCAACCTTTTTTTGGCTCCTGAAGCCATCTCTACGAAGCTAAACTCATCCTGTTTGATTGCCTTTACCTTAATCCTTTTTAGTGCTGCACCAGAAATGAAACTCTTGGTAGCACCAGGATCTATCAAAATACTAAGGGTCTGGTCAGCAACAGTACCTGTCGTCTCGAGCACAGTCGATTGATGCTCTTCTTGGTGGTTATTCATCACTGCATGAATTCGATGGGCCTTGCCCATATCTCCCACTGTAGTGGGTCTGGCTAATCTGGACACTCTGGTCCTCTCCATAGGAGAGTCGTTCTGGTAGTGTGGCTCCCCACACGTCCAACACCCCTTCTTCGACCCAGTATTCCTGGTACCCAAAGTAGAAGATGACAGCCCACTGGCCTGGAACCCTAGTCTATTCTGCTGAACGGGCCTAAAATGCTGCTGCTGCGGGCGACACTATTCCTGATGCTATGGTCCCCGATAAGGTGTTCACTGCTAAGGCTGTGGTCGCCGAGGTGTAGTGAAAGTGGATACCCTCTGGAAGCCATGATATCCCATCATATGTCTCACTGGTGTCTGGTGATATTGTGCTCTAGATGGGACCTGCCCTACTCGTCTCGTTGGAGGCCGGGTATGACTCCCACTAATAAGCTCATGCTCTACTATAAGGGCCTTCTGGATGACATCGTGCAAGGTTTGAGTCATCAAAATCCTAACCTTTGCACACAGGTTGTCGTTAAGGCCAAACATGAACCTGTTAACCTTAAGTTTCTCCGTGATAAGGTGCGGAGCATACCGAAGCAACTCCATAAAACGTGCCTCCTACTCAAGCACCATATGACTTCCCTGTCATAAGGTGTTGAACTCATTGAGATGACGCTTGATGAATTCCTCTGAAAGGTACCTCTCTTGGAACCATTCCTTAAACAGTTCCCATGACACATCTTCAACGGCCATGTTCAGCTGCGGTAGGAGTGTCTTCCACCATAGAAGAGCGCTCCCCTTCAGTTGAAATACCGCCATGCGGACTTTCATCTTGGAGGTATAATTGTGAAGTGCAAAGCACATCTCCATGTTCTCCAACCATGCCTCGGTGGCTACGTCATCCGGGGAACCAAATAACTCGATAAATTTGACCTTCTCGAGTTCACGGTGAATGCTACTAGTAAAGGCCGGTGCGCGTGGTGGAACCTTAGCGAGTGCCAATGCTTTGGCCTCATCGCTGTCCAAACGTCTGATCAGTGCCTCGGACATGTGCTGAAAGGATCTCATCATCCCGAATACATCACCAACTGCTATCTGCTGCTGTCCGAGAACATGATCGTCTCTTTGGGGGTCAGACCCCTCAGGCGTGGATGCTACTGGGGGCGTCGCACCCCCTCCGCTAGCACCCCGCCGTCTACCTCCGCAACATCCTCTAACCATGATTACCTGCATGCACACAATCAAATCGATTAGCAACAGTATAATCAAATCATGTCAACGAAAGTCGTAGCGATCCCAAGTCGTGGGTCGAACCAGCTCTGATACCATATGTAACGAACCTCCTCGTTACAACGACATCCTCTTATAACAAGTGCAATTTTTTTTTTTCTCTTTTTTATTTCTTTATATATTGTGTGTGCACGTGTTTACAAGGGTGATAAACAAATTCGACTCTACGTCACCACCTAACGGTGAATCATGACGCATACAACGACATCACAACATGATGACCTAAGACGCACGTCAAGTATCTGCATGCATTAAATGAAAATCAATTGGCTATAAAAAGACTGATTTCCCGCCCGTCCTACCCTGCAATGGTTAGGACCTCCAAGACACATAGGAAACACTCAAGCCCAGGTTCCCATCGATTTTAACCATTTAAGGTCTCAGGGTTAGCAACTATTTTGAGGAACGTGGAGGTGTCTACATCCACCTCGACTCAATCTGGACCAAAACTAAATATGCTAAATCGGAAAACAACAAGACGATCCTGCACGATAAATTTTTATGAATCAACACGCATCACATGAATTTCTACGGTGCAAGAGAAATTGGTTACTAAATCCAAATGGAATGACATAAGTGCGTGTGCAAAGAAATCAACTTTATTTAGATTCAAGAAGCAAGGTAGTCATCTACTTTACTAAGGGCACGGAATTAATCATTCATTAATCCATCTGTAGATATATACCATGATGCACGATAAGTATCGACTAAATCATGGAGCAAGGAAATCAATTACATCTGTCTCACCCCTCTACAATTTCAGGGTGCATACATTCTATTATAACCATACAATTTGTTCGTTCTTGTGCCTCTCTCAAAGGTGCATGAGTAACAATTTGCAATTTGATTTAAACTAAGTGAAATACACTATAATAATAATAATAACTATATGGTTTTGTGACTTAAATACCATTATGATGAATTTGCACTATCTATTAAATAAATAGATCAAACATTGAGGATTCTAGGATTCCATTACATTCATGAAGCCTATACATATATCTTTGAAATTTATAGTAATTTACACTACATAAATATCTCTATACATATATCTATTAAATAAATTTACACTATGTATATATCTATTAAATAAATTGATCAAACATTGAGGATTCCATTGCATTCACAAAGCCTATACATATATCTTTGAAATTTATAGTAATTTACACTACAAAAACCAAATCAAAGAAAAGTCAAAGGTCTTTTAATTGAAATTACACGTTTCATATTTATAATAGTATTTCTTCGATTTTGGCCTTATAATTATCCTAAGTATTCCAATTTCATATACAATGCTCTATATTTCAAAGGTTCACAAAATTCATTAAGAACGATAAATAACATGAAAATTTCATTACAGTAGCATTACGCATCCCCATTAAAATAACAATCTATTACAGTACCATGCATTAACATTCCATTACATTACGTTAACATTTCATTGCATTTACATTACATTACATCCTGTTACATTAGATTACATTTACATTAACCTTGCCATAAGCATTAACATTAAGCATTACTTTACATTGATCATTACCCTAAACAATATCACATTAACAATACCACGAATGTTAGCAGTAACAACATTACACTACTTTATCATTACCATGAACAATGTTAGTGTTGAAAAATTAGCCTTGAGTGGATATTAGTATTAACATTAACCTTTACATGATCTGAACATTCCATAAGCAATAACAGTAAACCACCTCCTTGAAAAACACAGGTCACCAACTCTTGGCATTAAAAATACATCATGTTGTCCATCACAATTACTTACTGTCAGGTTTGTTAAATTTTAGACTTATGACAGAGCGACTGAGAGATGGTTCAAGCATCTAGTGCGCAGGAATAGGAGTGGTGGTTCTGGTTATAAACAAAACTGTACTTAGCAATAAGAGGAAAAAAGGCAGGACGCAAAGGGGTAGGGTTTCCGTCCTAGTTTAGCAAGTCGCATGGTGGGTACACGACTACCTAGAGGTCGAAGTACCCAACAAAAATGCAAAGGAGTAAATAGGCTGCTAGGATAACAATGTTACGACATAAGGCAAAATCATCGTTGTCACGCCACAAAGATTAGCGTGGGTAACATACAACATTTTCCATGGACAGAACATTCAAGTCTTTAGGAGTAGAATCGCCAAGGTGACAGGGTAAGGGCCCAACAGTTAGCTCCAGCATACTCGCAGCCCATAACAATGCTGTCATACCCATGAAACCGCCAACAGGTGAAGGAGGCAAGGGCTCACGTAGACCGACCACATAGAACTGGAAAAACATCGCATGGAATGATTTTGACTTAGAGAGTAGAGGGGCAAGGATATCCTGTCTAGGGCTTCAACACTCCACCGATAAAACCTTCAGCAAAGGAAAGGACGTCCTGGTAGCGATTTGTCGAAGGAGAAAAGTTAAGGGCGCTGTCATCTAAGGGATAACTCATAGACCAACATCCAATTCGTATAAGCAGATAATAGAATGCAAACATTTCAAGGAGTAAGGTGGAAGCTAAAAGGTACAGGTAAACGCCCAAAGCAACGCCTCCCAAAGAACGATGAGTAAATTGAAGGGTCAAACGCTGGAAGAATTTTTTTTTTCAAGAAGCAGTTGAAAAAGAAACGCACAGTGAAAAAGGAATTACATATCGTTTCCTCAATAAGAACAGACTCTAAAATATTTTTCCATTTGTTAAATTACGGAAGAATGGATGCTAGAAGAGGTCCTCAAGCAGTCCCAAGATAAAATCTCTTCAGAGAATAGATTTAATAAAATTTGTTTTGTAAACTCTCGACAGAAGTTAAGCTGTAATCTGTTGCTCATGGTGATCCCCACTTTAGGGCAGTGAACGATGCAATAAAAGCTCACAACAAGATTATTACAGACACCATGTACCACCATTATATCGATGACCGTGTAGACCTTCCCCTTCGTTCAAACTAAGGAAGACATTTGGAAGATTCAAGTATTTATCGTCAACTCAAAATGAAAATCTAGAACAGGGCCAATGACATAAATTTTCGTCTTTATCTAAAAATACAAGACAAGCATCATTATATATTCGGGCAGGTAAATTCGATCAAATTCAGGCATGTAAATTCTAAACAGAAAACACATTACAGTCAATTTTTAAATGAAATTACCTCTCATAACTACATTACGTAATTCCTAACTTAAGGATTTCATTACATAAAATTACAGTACACCAATTTTAAACAATTATTTTTAGACATGCAACTCCGGTCAAACTCAGACATATATCATCAAGAATAGATTCGGATAATTAAATTCCATCATGAAATCAAGCAGAGTAGAGGATTGGATTTCCTGTGCCAGAAACCAAATGCATTCACAAGTAAAACACCTATAGATCTAATCATACATCCTACAGAGTCTATCAATCAACCGAAGGGTGTACCTTTGCCTGTATGCCTGCTCCATGTGTCGTCCACCACTCCGTGTCGTTCCTTCTTGCCTACCTTCGAGACCTTGCCAGTACCTCCCAGCCAATTGCTAGGGGTACTCTGCTTCCCCCTTAGCCCCCCGAGCCGCAAATGAGCCACACACTATCCATATGGTATGTCTAGCTCCCATCTCGCCTCGCAAGGCCGAGCTACCACTCCTATCCGAGCTAGAAAATCCCAACTCCCCACAAGTAATCAGTCAAGTCATGATTCTGGCAGTGTAGTGTTACGCTAACAGCCGATCCCTTCTTCCTTCTCTTTCCTCTCTTTTATAGAGTTTTAGAACTTCCAAACTTTTCCTAAATCTCTTTTAATTTAAGTTTTAATGAAAATCTTCTAAAAATTCTCCATCGTACAAGTGTCATTCATCCCCCAATTTCCTCCAAAATTTATTTTCTTTAATTTATTAATTGTCTCATTTCCCTCACCCACCTAGAGTTGCTCCTAAATTTACTCCTAGGTGTTCCTAGATTCCCTTACAGGTTTAAATACTTTCCCTAAAAGGATGTTGCTAATTTAGTTCAATTTAGAAGGTTCTTTATTGCAGATTCTTTACTAAGTTCACCTCACTTTTCACCATAAGTTCCCTTCTTTCCTTTATTATGTTTCCTCCATTCCTTAGTTTCCTAAATTTTATTATTCCATTCTTTCCCCTTTTTATTAGAGCCAAAATGGTAGTTGTGCAATTTAATCTCTTTTCCTTTTTATTAATAAATTAATACCTTTTATACTTTTATAGGGTCTTTTTCTTAAGGTTAAACAAAATTGTACCCTAGAGAAGTTTTAGACTTAGGACATAGATTCTAAACTGGGCGACATTTAATTAGGGAAGTTGTTTAAGAATTTTTTAATGTGTTAAATGTCTTATGGACCATCTACATTTGTTCCTTCATCAACATCAATGCGACGTGCCCTTCAGGACGCACCACGTGCTCCAAGGGTGCCACTCGCCTCGTTTGTTTCTTTTGCATGACATTCCCTTCAGGATGCACCACGTGCTCCAAGGTTGCCACTTGCCTCTTGTGTTTATTTTGCGCGACGTGCCCTTTAGGATGCACCACGTGCTCCAAGGGTGCCACTCACCTCTTGACTGATTGGTAGACATCAATAACCTCTGGAGTCAATACTCCGCCAGGTGAACTTGTGGGAGACTAAGGGCTTCTAAGGAATAAGGCCCTCACCTTATTGTGTGCCCCTTAGATTCATCATGAGTGATTGTCGCAGTCTGCCCTCACGACATCGTGGATCCTCTCGAACTAGGTAAGCGTTAACCTACAGTTCGAGCCACGGCGGGAGTGCTAGTAGGTTGTGACAGGGCTGTTATCCACACCTCTCCCTCAACCTCTCTGGTAGTCGTGTGTGGCCCCTTTACTCCATATGTGAGTATGGTTGGAAAGCTATCGTCAGCCTGCATCATCAACAATCATGTCATAACATGTCCACATCATATCATCAAATCAAATGAAATAACACAGCAAATAAATCAACCCAAATAGCACACTCCCTGACTCAATCCGGATTCCAAGGGGTTCCATCGATGTCTCTGCATCCTCAAGGTCCAAAACCCTGCACACTCAGTAAAACCGAGTCAATAGCACCTGTCTATGTCAATGCAGTAAACATCATGTCATCTATCATAATGCATCATAATCAAGGACCAATGTTTTAATATTGTAATAGACCGGATCACTTGCGAGCAAGTGTCCTCAAAGAATAAGTTTTCTCAGTGTGCCAGAACGGGATGTTACAATTGTGAATGATAAATCTTCTTAGTGGAATGACAATCCCTTGGCGAACTCAACTTCTGATTTCAATGACTTCTATGTGTGGGTTTTATTGATTATTGTGAAAGGTTTTTGGTTTTATCTTCCATCACTTATCCCTTTAGTCATCAGTCTGTGCCTGAGTAGTGGGCTAGAATCCAAATCGACGGTCATCACTTCGGTGTTTAAAGACCTATAGATTCAAATGCCCTTCTTTTCTGTACATGGATGATGAGTGAAGGATAAGAATATGCCATGTTGTCTATGGACCCCTTACTTGTATTTTAGTTGATTGATTCATGGATGAATGACCAGTATTTGCGCCTTCTAATGAGTGAGTAACTCTGTGGCTTGATTGTTTAAAATTTTGATTTACCTTTGCGTTTTTAATTGCTTGAACTTGTCTACATCTCTGGATTTGTTTTGATAAACTCTGCATTGTGGATAGATATTGCGGAGTGATGTCGAGACGAGATTATCCAAACATTGCTCACAAACGCTCTAGGCATTCTCAAGAAGGAAGAATAGTAACTCCTTCTTCAACTGAGACTTTGAGTGAGCACCAACAATCTCAGCAAAGGAGATTTTCAACCGAGTCTGTAAATAGATCAACTGCAGAACCTGCTCAAACCAGTGTTATGGATGCAACCTTCTTAGATAGGTTGTGCATCAACACTCCTACACCCGAGAATGTAGGGAATAGCTCTGGACCAGAGAATATTTCTGGTAAGTTTCTTAAATTTTGTTTATTTTTGTTGAATTTTGTTGTATTTAAATTTATGTGAGGTTAAATCTTGAATTTAATTTCAAATGTGTGTGTAGGCAATCAATTTATAGCAAGGGGCGACAATGAGAGTGGTTGTCATGAAGATTCAAATGTCAGTGCAGAGGGTGAAGGTGGATTTAGGAGGCCGCGTTATGAAGAAACATAATATTACACGCCAACATCCACCTATCCTTCAGAAGTTGGCGATGAACTTCCCTGGGAAGGAAATACCGAAACAATGACGCTTGAGCGATGCTCAGGTGTTAAAAGAGGTTGGAAAATGATTTGGCAGTCTTGAAACTTCCTTTGGAGAGAAAACAAAGTTTGCAAATTGTTTTGCATTGATTGAAAAACTTTATGGATGCATATCAGAAGATGGGGCCAACCACTGACAGTTTTGCCGATCTAATTAGACGACGAAAGTCAGAGGTGATGGGTCCTAATAAATGGGAGACAGTAAAAAAAAGAGTTTCAAAAGAAGACACAATCTCCATGTTCAATTTCAAAGAGGGACCAAAGAGGAAAATGTTGAAGGTGCAATATTTTAAGCACCCTGACTTTTCCGAACATCTATATAATAGATTTTTGGCCGCATATGGGAAATTTCCATGGAACGATGAGGTTTCACACTATTTTGAAAGACATTTTTTTGCAGAGTTTTTCTTGCACATGCACCCGGATTATACCAGTTTACCATCCAAATATTATGGTACTGGTAAAGGACGTACATATGATCACAAAGGGGCATATCGAAGTGAGGCATTACAAAGGCCTCCACAACCTTTATTACATCACCCAAAAGGGGAATTTGCATCACTTTCAGAATTCCAGTCTACATCAAAAGTTGGCAAAGAGGTCAAGACTACAATCGAAGAAAATTTGGAAGCTATGTTTTATGGTGTTGATGTTGGCATGAAGCGTTAGAGAGTAGAAGCCAATTCTCAGGCCACATTTGTTGATTAAACAGATGCAGACTTAGAAGCAATGTCAGTAGAAGAAGTTTTGGAGTATGCCAAATTTTGTCGGGATAGTTGGAAGAAGGTCATTCAGAATGATGGCCCGAATCGCAGATTGGTATGTGATCTATTTAGGAAAATTTTGATGCATTTTATGATAGTTTACTTCAAGTTCTAGATTTAGATATCCTTGTCTCTATAGAAATAATCAATTTTTTCTTGCCATTAATTGCAGTTTGGAGATATGTTAAACAAATCTCCAATCGGTAAGGGACTTGATTCGACATGTTTGAATTTGGATGGATTGAATCAGGTATGTTTTTTCTAATAACTGTTCAATCTCCATTCTTTTGAATAAGAGATCAACAACATTTAAAATTTTGTATAATTATGAACACATTGAATCCTAGATTTAGTTCTTAGTTGTGTTGTTCATAGCTCCCTATTCCATCTATTCCATCTCCTGGTACTTGGGCTGGCTTGTCTCAATTCTCATTGGGAGAATTTGAAGTGAGTGGGAGTTCACAGGTATCATTTAATGTCTTAAAATCATTTAAATTTAATGTGTTATATAATCATTTGAATATGATTTATTAAATTTTCAAATTTGAAATGTGTTATATAGTCCAATGTGGAGAAGAGAATACATGAGAGTGTGTCCGAAAGAGATATTGGGATGGAGGAAGCACCCAGATTAGGAAAGGATGTGTCCATTCTGGATGATTCATAAATGTATGTTCTTGACTTTTATGAAATTTTTGTTTTCTCAAATTTAGAGCTTATCCTTTCCTCAATTATTTTGAATTATATAAAACCCCTAAATAAGTTTGTCGTTGTCTTAAATGGTGTACACTCAAACTTATTTAAGGTTAGATCATGATGAACACCTAATTTTGAACTTGAATATGTTTGAATATTTGAGAACAGATTCTATCCCACAGATGAAAAGAGAAAGTTTCTAATTTTTCCTCGATTGCAGTCCTTGCTTTATTGTCCAAGAATGGTGTAGTATTATATGAGAACATCTATTACATTGAAGAAAGAGAAGATAAGTATTTTTCGGAAGAATGGTATTTAAAATGGAGTTTTGTGAACTTTTTTAGATAATAAGTAGTTTTTTGGAAGAATTGCTTAATATGGAGATTTATGAGTCCTTTAGTTTGAAAGGGCATCGTGAAATTTGATTATATGACCATTGCATAAGAAGATGAGAAGTATTTAACTGTTGAGGAGATTATTATTTTATTGATGTGTAAATATGATCAAATAACAACACCTAGGATGAGAATTACATCTAAGGATTTGGGACTTTATCCACAAGGAGAATTTTCGGAAGGATTTTGGACTTTATCCACAAGGAGATAAGTATTTCTTTGGAATAATGACTTAATACGTGGATATTTGTGAATTATCTTCACACACAGTTCTATATTTATTTTCATATTATTATCTAACTCTAACACACAATTTGTTTTAACAAGAACACAATAACATCACTTGGGATGAAAATTTCACCTCAAGGATTGTGGACCTTATCCACAAGGAGAATTTCACCTCAAGGATTTGAGACCTAATCCACAAGAAAAATTTCACCTCAAGGATTTGGGACCTTATCCACGAGGATTTGAGACTTTATCCACAAGGATTTGAGAATGACTTAATATGGAGATTTGTGAACTTTATTCAAAAAATAACACCTATATTTATGTTAGATAAGATTTACAATTTTTTTAAATCATGTACTATTAATTGGAGGGTAACTAGATCTTAAATCTTGTGGTTGGTTATGTTATTATTACTTATTGTTTATTTAATATTTAGTTGTGTAGTATATATGTTAACACATGTGTTATTTGTTTTTTTATTATGATTTTTATTTTTACGGATGTCTAAATTATATTTGGTGGAAAATATGTTTATAATATATTTTGTGGGAAAGAGTATGTTGGAGGATGATAGTTAACTCTTTTGGTATGTATGTCAATTTTATTTTAATTACAATTTTTGAATTCTGTATTATTTCGCAT
>ML799509.1:279283-315408 GCA_009831015.1 Picea engelmannii | reverse complement strand
TCTCCATGTTCAACGCATTTCCTGATGTCTCACCTGTGTTTTTCCATCGCATTTCCTCACTAAGGATAACACCAACAACATCATCAAATTTTAAAGTATTTGAACCAGAGACAGAGTTACTTACAACCATGACCAAGCCATTCTAGCTTTCTAGCAATGAGCATAAGATTAGAAGAGCCCTAACCTCATCATCAAAGTCCACTTTTACATAACTTAGTTGATTAGTAACCGTATTAAATTTATTTAAATGATCTGCAACAAACCCACCTTCTTACATATTCATATTAAATAATCTCTTCATTAGAAATACCTTATTCGATGCCGAGGGTTTTCATACAATTTGGCCAAAACATCCATCAAACCCTTCGTTGTCTTTTCTTTCAAAATATTGAAATCAACTGATGCTGTCAGGCTCAGTCGTATCGTTCCTAGAGCCTTTCTGTCAAGAATCTCCCATTCTTCATCCTTCATGGCCGTCGGCTTCTTATCTACTCTGCTCAATGGTAGGAATGGATCCTTCTGATATAAATAGTCTTCCATCTTCATCTTCCATAATTGGTAGTTTTGGCCATTAAATTTCTCGACCCTAAACTTTTTAGCTTCCGACATTTCTCCCACTCGAACCAGGAACCCTCTTTTCCTGTGAGTTACCTTATGCTCTGATACCAGTTGTTAGAAAAAACAGGACCACAGAGCAATAAAATAAAACAAATGTAGAAACAAAACATAGAAGACACACAATACAAGAGAGACACAGATTTACGTGGTTCACCCAGTGTGGGCTACGTCCACCAGAGAAATTTCCAGGTCCTTCCTTTATTATTATCCAACAAATGAAGGGATACAACCTACAACAAAACCCATTGTAACTTCCTCTTCTTTCTCTCACAGTCTCTTCTCTCAAAATACAATATTCACCACCATCCATAGCCGCGATACATTTCCCTCATAAAAGAGGGTTGCCTTCTAGGGAAAAAGACCCTAACATAATATCTACCATTAGATCTGCAACCTTATAATGAACGGTCCAGATTTACAATGAAATTACAATATACTTTTACAAGGCAATTTTTGCTTTTGAGGCTTCGCCCCCGAACCCCCGCTTTCCCCCAGACCCCCCAGTTGGGGGGATAGGCCCCCCGGACCCTGCAGAGGGGGTACCCCCCCTCTGCACTCCCCTGCATGGAAGAGTGTACATACTTCTGGGGTCTAAATACTTCATGGGGTATAAACACGGCTGAAAGTAACAACCTCTGAATCAGGAAGATAATCAGGCTCCACAACCAACAAGGAGTATCCAAGTTGAGAGACTTGGCACAGAGTGAGATTAGAAGTGTTGGAGAAGAAGATTTTGCTACAGAAATGCAAAAGCTCCATAGCCAGATCAGAGGAAAATTACAGAACTCTAGCCAAGAGTATAAGCATAGAGTTGATCAACATCACAGATAAATTCAATTTGAGGTGGGATATCAGGTTCTGGCACATCTCAGGAAAGAAAGGTTCCCTAAGGGAACGTATAACAAGTTAAAAATGAGGAAGATAGGGTCGTGTAAGATATTGAGGAAGTTTGATGCAAATTCCTATGAGATTGAGTTGCCAGATGATGTGGGCATATCACCCATATTCAATGTTTCGGACCTGTATCCTTACAAGAAATATGACACAAAGGGATCAGAAGATCAAGATGAGATTCAGTGGGAGAAACAAATGCCTATAGCAGAAAAATCACAGATGGAGAAGATTGTTGATCAAAGAATTGGAAAAAAGACCAGGAGGAAGACTTATTTTGAATATCTGATCAAATGGAAGGGATGCCCAATAGAAGATGCCAGTTGGGAGAAATAAGCAAATATCCAAAAGCATGGAAATTCAGTGCAGGAGCTCATGGACAAGAGTCCATGAATTTTTGTCTAGGGGGAGTATGATGTAGGAGAATCGTAAGCGTCATCAACAAGCACACGTGGCAAGAAAGCTCAACGTTATGGAATCATTTCAGAATCTCAAACACTGGGAGTTATTGTGAATCCTTTGGGGAGATGATGAATAACAAAACAAGATCAAATTCTTGGAGGTGAAATGATCACGAGCGATCAAGGAGTTTCACTCCAAGTCTTGAATGTAACTGAACTTAGGTAGCAGTTAGTTTTTTTTTCGTTTTTCGAGTAGTTAGGGGGAACCCTAAGGACCCTCTGAGATAAATAGAGGTTTTGTATGCCCAAATGAGGCTGTTGTGAGTTAGTATGAGTGTTTGTGTTTTATTTTTTGTTTGAGAATAGCTATAGCCATTTTTATTTTCTGAATGAATATAACAGAGGAAAATTGATCCAAATGCATGATACGGTTACTGTTTGTGATTCTCTATTATTGTGTTTTCATAAATGAATTAATTTCATTATGAATGGATGAAACTGTGAATGTTAGTATGAGTTTCAATCGTTTCTCTTCTATTGAGTGAGTGCAAGGTGTGCACACAGAATGCAAGGAGTGCATGAAGGGATCTGTTTCAATTCTGAAGCTCAGAAGGGATAGCACAAGACTTTCCCTTTGCAAGGAGTGCAAAGGAACCGCTACAAGGTGTGCACAATCATTCGCAAGGACCAAGTCTTGCATAGGAATCTACTGCAAGGAGTGCACATATTTGGAATTCAACTAAGTATCGAAGTGACTCCATAAGAGTCAAAGTCGCAAAACACGAAATCTTGACTTGATCACAGTCATTGATCAAAGGTGAAGATCTGGACTGTTGATCTAGAGCCATCGTGGGTTTAGTTATCGGGATAACAGAGGTAGGGAGACCCCTAAAGTCGTGAAATGTGAAATCATAGCTTGATCATAGCCACTGATCAAAGGAGAAGATCTGGACCGTTGATCTAGCACCATCGCAATTTCGGCTATCGGGAGAACAGAGGTAGGGAGACCCCCAAAGTTGTGAAACGAAAAATATCGACTTGATCACAGTCGTTGATCAAAGGAGAATATATGGACCGTTGATCTAGCGCAATCGTGGTTTCAGCTATCAAGAGAACGGAGGTAGGGAGACCCCCAAAGTCCCGAAATGCGAAATCTCAACTTGATCACAACGTTGATCAAAGGAAGAATCTGGGTTGTTGATCTAGTTCCATTGTGAGTTTGGCTATCGGGAGAATGGAGGTAAGGAGACCCCCAAAATCACGAAACACTAAATCATGACTTGATCATAGTCATTTATCAAAGGAAGAATTTGGGTCGTTGATCTAGTTCCATCATGATTTCCGCTATCGGGAGAGCGAAGGTAGGGAGACCCCTGAGTTGCAAAACACGAAATCATGAGGAACCTTTCATTCAAAGTGCATGGTCACTGCCCATGGTTAGATTGAAGGAAGATATGGGAGGATATAGTACACGCTAAACTCCTGTCATGGTTTTGTAGGTTGGGAGAATCAAGGTGATTCACATGCAAATACCCAACACGCAAAATTGTGAAACACCTTTTGGGTTGGGCTCGTAGTCAGAGCCAGTGGTCGCGTGATATAATATTTCACTTGGTTCTTGTTCACATGGTGGAGTTTCATGAAAAGGACCTGTGGAAATTTCTTGAAGATTCCAGTGGAGAATCGAAGATCTACTCCAGCTCGAAGATTGAGAAGATCCAGAGATCGGGAGGTCAACAGACCCTACTGAGGTGGGAGAACTGCATTAGATAATGATGACATCATAATGGTAGGGCTTATCAACTTGGAATCCAGAATGTCCTAGTGGGGACAGGTGTCATTATGGTATTGACCGACCATATGTAAGTGGGCCATGTTGGGGAGGTCCTTTAGACCTTCGCTTTAAACCTTGACCATCATATTACAGGCTAGGAAATCTAGATCATTGATCTTAGGAACATTATCATAAAAAGTGGATGGATTGGTAAAGTTGGGGTGTAGAATCCAAACTGTCGAAGATGATAAAGGTGGGGACATGGAGGAACGAGAGTCATTGATCAATACCAAGGTGAGAGTTGATCTCCGTCGTAGATTTCCTTAGGACCTAGTTAAGTGGAAAAGGGGGAAATGATGTCTTTTTGACGAGGACTACCAGCGTGGAAGTTAGTTTGTTCCTTGAGATGACACATGCATACATTTGATTAATCGATGGGATGAGAATGAGTCCATTTGGGTGAAATAGACCTTAGGCCTTCACTTTAAATCCTAGCCATGAGGTATATAGACAAGGAGATATAAACCATTGGAACTAGCCATGTCATCATCAAAGTGTGTGAATATGGTGAATTTGGATGATGTTCAAAGAGAACCGAAGACGACAAGAGAAGTGTTGAAGATGGATTTTTGGAAAACAACGAGATTCATTGATCAGTAGATAGGGGAGAATCGATCTTCATCATAGACTGTCGTAATCCCTATTAAATGAGAGCAAAGGGGGATATGACATCATCATGATGTGGCATGCTATCTTGGCAACCATTATGTCCCTAAGGGTGACAAGTCTCACCATTTAATTGGTTGATGGGGTGAGACTGGTCTTGGAGGGGCAGGAATACCTTAGATCTTCAATCATAATCTACACCATTAGATCTACCTATCAATAGATCCTAACCATTTATCATTGGAGGTTGAATGGAGGTTTGGAGAGAGACTAGAGAAAGGTTTTTGATAACAATGAGAAAACCAAATATGGAACAAGGACCATCGATCTTTCGAGAATAGCCTCAACTAGATCTGATTCGTTGATGCGATATGAATCATCATCAGAGAAAAGAGAGACGAGAAGTGAGAATCGAGCCAGGCAAGTGTTGACAATGACAACTTATCAGGGTTAAAGACATCCATTGATCGACGAGTAGGCAATATTAAATCTCAATCGTAGATTTTTCATGGGTCCCATATGGTCATGTAAGAAGAGGCTAAAGGGATTGGAATTATCCATCGTTTAAGATCGAGGCGTTGAAACGATCAGATCCATTGGATGTCAAGGGATGAGGGACGTCGGATTTGGGAGAGGAACTCATTGGAATATCTTTGTCGGAACATGTTAATGGGAGAAATGTATGGGAAGAGAAAAATCGACAACGATGTGAAATGATTTGTTGGATTTCAAGGGCTTAGAACCATCGGATTTGGGAGAGGAACCAATTGAAGTATCCTCATCCAAACTTGTTAGTGGTATAAATTTATGGGGAGAATAAAACCTTGATGACGATGAAGAAAGGCCAAGGGATTGGACTATGGAATTAATGCACCCAGTGGTATATTCCATGTCAGAGTCACGTTGAATATCACGGGTGTCAAGGAGCCACATGGTAATGAAGTAACAATGAAAAATGAGAGTCGTGGAACTTTGAGAGGTCTTAAATTTTGATCTAGGGATCGGTTTTGAGCATGATTACAATCGTTGGAAATATCTTGATGAGCAGAAGATGATGGTGCCATTGAGAAGAGGATTCAAGATGGTTGGAGAAAAGTGAAATTTCAATACTCCATCCTCTAAAAGGTACTTAGGGGGTTGGGTTTCTTATAGAGTGGTATCATAGCAGAGTTCAAAAATTAGGCCCGGATGGGCCAGAGAATAGTTGTAAATATGGGTATATCAAGGCTAATATGATCCTATTAGAAATAATTTTCCTACATTAAAAGTTTGTTTATAATATGCATTGAATTCTTGAAGGGAATGACTATAGATTAAAAACTTTGTTTTAGAATTCCTTACAACATAAAATCTTATCATGTTGATTGCAGTAGAAGGAAATATAATGTTTCCCTATTGGATTGATGGTTATTACTATAGTAGTGGGAATGTGATGATAGGAATTAATGATAAGTCTTGAATATGAATTGTTGAAAATGGTTGAATCATGTTATAGGGTTGTATTAGTCCAGATAATGGATAATTTGAGTTTTTTTTGTTCAACTATAATGTTTTCTACCCACTTGGATAGACATAGCTTCCTTCATTTTTGATGGATGTTTATATAAGGGATAAGAACCTTAGGGAAAATTCCTTATGGTTAAAGGAATTTAGTATGGATTGATAGGATCCTTGGTAGTATTAATTACTTCTCAAATAAAATAGTAAACCGTGTATGTGTAATTCCTCATGTTTATAGGACCAATGGGAAATTTGTAAGGTCATTTTACTTGACCTAAAATGAATGAAACCTATAATAGGGATAATCTATTTGAGCAAGGTAAAAAGACATTCTTTGTAATATTGATATCCCTCATAAAAGAGGTGAATGGCATGAACACATGAGCTAGTTTATGAGCTCATGGTTGTACAAAATGTGTATTGACATGAGTACTTGTTATGCATCAAATGAAAAGTGTGGATATGTTGTAATGCATATGGTAATGAGTAAGAATGTATGAAAATGCAAATAGGCATGTTACATCCTGTGCTTGGTTGTAAGATATGGTGTCCTGATGGGATTTTTTGGTCAATAATGACCAGATGTCAGCAGGATAATAAGTAACATGAATGAAATGTTGATGATGCTATTTTTATTGACTTATGAAGATAAGGTTGTAATGATTAATGAAGGACTAATATAGAGTCTGGTAAAGGAAGTGTTGGAGCATTTCCAGATGACCAATAGGTCAAATTGACATCCAGAGATGGATGGTATCCATATGGGTATGTCTTAATATGCTCAAGTAGAAGTTAGAAGGAATGATAAGATATGTTTCCTTTGGTAAAGTTAGTTTGACCAAGAATGGTTTGAAGCATGAAAGGAACTTGGCTTTGAGCATATTACTACCCTGGCTAATGTTGTAATTACCCATTTAAAATTCTGATTTGTGGATTGTGTTTATAGTAGCTGGGAAAGAGTGGGTCTTGATAGTTACTTCCCTAAAAGAGGGTATCATAATTATGAGTATCCCTATGGGACTTATTATATGAATGGTTGTAAGATCCCAAGGAGGAATTATGTGGAATTTTGAAATGTCAATGTGTCTAGATGACATAGAAAAGGTCCAAGCAGTGAGCTTGCAATGCTAATATATATATATATATATATATATATATATATATATATATATATAATGCAGTGTAAGGATGCATGTTGTGAATATATGTTGTGAATATAGGTAGGAGTAAGTGAGCTTTAAGGAAAATGAGTATTTTCCTGGATTAAATGATACCATGGATGCATGTTTGAGCCTGTGTTTAAGGTCCAAATATCTTGATGGAATAATAACTTGAGGAGGGTGCACTCCCTTCATCAGAAAGAGCTAATACATAAGTCGAAAGAGAAATGAGTAAGAAGTTCTCTATTGTTATGGTAGAAGGAAATATGATTATGCCTTTGAAAATTCTATGTAAATGATTGTGAACAATCACAAGTGAAATGTTATAAGCATATATGCAAGTGAAACTATGAAGTGTGTCAGTGGTGGACACACACATCATGTTATTGCATGTGGCTAAGTGTGTAGTGTATGAAAGCACAATGGAATAATGTGCATGTGTGAACATGCAAAGTATGATGCATAATAGGAATGCATGTTTATATTCCTTACGGAATATTCGGTAAACAACTGAAATGGTAAAGTTGAGGATAACTCAAGGTTGAGACCATTTCAATAAATGACGGATCTACAAAAAAAAAGTTGCACATTGAAGAAGTTGTTGGATCATGTTTTCATTGATGCCAATGGTTTGATTATTTGGGAGATTGTTGGATCGTGTGTCATTGATGCAAATGGTTTGATTATTTTCATGTCAAAGGATTGATGTCAAGTGATTTATTGAAAAACTTGATTAATTGATGATTGTTGAACAATGTATATGTATTATCCTTGATGAGAATGATAGATGTCAAGTGGAAACCAATCGATGAAGATGGATCAAGATGCATAGATGAATATGGATCAATGAGTTGTCATTGATACATGATGAAGATGGATTCTTTGATATATTATGCATAGTTTAATGACTCATTATTGTCTTATCATGAATGATAAGGTGCACAAATGGATGAACTCCAAAGTGGTCCCCTTATGGTGAAAGCCCTCACGGGAAGATGCTTTGTGGTTGAGTTGTGGCTGAGAGAACCTATGCTTGTATGTGGAATAATGAGATGAATATTAATGAAGTTATTGGTGAAACTATCCTAGATGGATAGTGTTTGTCATGTCATTTCTAGTGGTATGTGGAACGTCACATAAATCCTCATGGTTTGAGAGTTATGGCCCTACGAAGATGAAGGACACCCATATGAAGGCTTGAATCCCCCAAGGTCAAAGAAGTCAAAGTGACCTAAAAGGAGAAATAATTATTTAAATGAAAAATTAAAGTGACAAAATAAAGAAGGAATATTTAAATGATAAAGTATTTGAGAACTTTCTTTTTATGGAAAGTGGTTAATCCTAAAATAAGGAAAATAGGTTAAGTGACCTAGAAATGGGTTAAGTAACCTAGAAATGGGTTAAGTGACCTAGAGGATGAAAGTATAAATAAGATAACTATGGACTCTTTCTATACATCCTTTTTGTGGATCAATGGAGAGATTCTTGTGAGAATATATTTTGGAGTATTCATGGAGAGCTTCTTGTGAGAGCATCTTTGATATGGATCTCTTGAGCATGATTGAAGATATATTATGAGGAAGAGAGGGAGAGGAGGATCTCATGGACGCATCAAAGTTTCGGCAAATGTTAGATATCTTGACGGAAAAAGTCTCGGAGCTTCAAAAACCCTAGTTTCTGAGATGTACACGGGCTCTAATGGGCTAGGGCATGTACATACACGGGTTGTATGAGGACAGGGCGCGTACAGTGATAAAATCATGGAGATTTGTGTTTTGCGTTGATGAATGCCTGTTGAAGACTATGGCAGGTTCCATATATGCATTCTATGGGCTCATATATGCCACTGAGACACTGGTATGGTTACATTATTGTCTTGATGGATACTATTTTTTTATTTGTTGTGAATTCTTAGGGCATTCTTGGCATGGCTTCTATGATTTGGTTCAGTTTGGTTGATTTTGTTGATGGAGTGAGAAGTACTCTTGTGATTCAGTGGTGACATGATTGCTATGGTATACTAGTTGTTTATACATGATTGAGATAGCATTCATATTGATTGATTGTGGATCATGAGTTGACTATTGGAAATCTTGGATGTGTTGTGACTGGTTGGTGGTCAGACTGGAAAATCAAATATAGAAGAGAATGATATATTGGTTGCAGAATATTTGAATTGATCTTGAAGGATAAACCCTAATAGTTCAGAAGGTATACACAAGCTTCTGTATACACTGGTCATGTACACATGTGGGTTGTAGTGAGCTAAGGTGCATACACACATGGGTTGCACTGCTGACAGGTCACGTACATGTTGCAGATTGATATCTGTTAAGGATTTTTGCCTCATCTCAGTTGGTGCTGAGTGTGTAAGTTGAGTATTGCATTATAGAGATGGTGCTCTTGTAGAGTTGTACTCTATTCAGTTGTTGTTGAAAAACCCCTGGATTGTTGTCCATAATAAAAAGAAAAATTGTACATTCATCTTGTGTTCTTTGTGTTCCTTGTGGTGATGACTTGTTGATGATATATTGTTGATATATGTTGTTGATATATGTTCACATCTAACTGGTTATAAATGACAACAATGGGTAATGAGTAAATGTTGAATGTTAACTAAGGATGTTTCTTGAAGAGGGAAGTTTCGAGAAAAAGAGCCCCACACTCATTCACCCCCCCTATAAGTGTGGTAGGTGTTTCCAACAATTGGTATCAGAGAAGGCCTTCACTACAAGCCTTAAAAAGCTTGAAGGAGATCCAAAGAAACACAAATGGATGATGAAGTTCCAATCCTTGATGAGGAAAACTATTATACTTAGAGAATAGAGATGAGAATACATTTGAAAGAAATGGGAGCACCTATTTGGAAGACATCCATTGGTGGATCAGTTTCATTAAAGAACAAGTCAAAGTTTTCATCTCAAAGGGAAGGAAAGAAGAATGATGCGTCGGCTCTCAAGACCATTCTTAGTGGACTCTGAAGCCCTATAAAAGAGAGCATGGGACAATGCACCTCTGCCAAGGATTTATGGCTAAATATAGAAGAGACATACCAAAGCATTAAGGAGAAGGAAGATATTGAAGATCACTCTATCAAGATCATTAACGGTAAAGAATCTCCAAAAACCCTTGATTGTATTATTTCTAAATGTGATATTGAAAACATTTCAAGTGAAGATAAAGAATCAAGTGATGATAGCACAAAGGAAGATCTTGAAGACATTTCAAATAAAGGCAAAGAAGTATGTGTTGATGTTGGAAAAAAGGAGGATCGTGAAGATATTTCAAATGAAGTTAAAGAACCCTCAAAACCCCTTGATTGCAATGATGATGATGAATTTTTCTCTACAAGTGAAGAAGAAGATCTAGAAACAGTTTGTGTAAAGTTTGATGGTAATTATCCCATGAAAAGAATAGAAGAAAATCTATGAAAACTTCAAAACGAAGTTGAAGAGGGTTTATATAGATATAGAAGTGATCATTATTATATAGAATATAGCTATCTTTCAGATAACACTAAGAAGTTTCTTAGGAGGAGTCTAAGGCACATCTTGAAACTAAAGGATATGATCAAGGAACAAGAAGAGAGCAATAAGACCAAATTAGAAGAAAAGGAAGAAGAGATCGCAAGACTAAAGAATGGGAAAGAAGATGTGAATGTAGATGATGAGGTTAGCAAAAATTTTGAAATCATTTTCCATCTCAAGACCCAAATTGAAGAAGCCAAAAGAATAGAAGAACTATTGAGGAATCAAATAAATGAAAAGGAAGAGTCATGTTATAAGTTAGAAGATGAAATTGTTGACCTTAGAAAGAAGGTAGAAAAGTCAAACAAATTCTTGAATAGCTCGCAAATCTTGGATGAGATCTTGGAAAATCAAAGATCACCACTTGATAATTCAGGTCTTAGATACAAAGAAGAAGCTACATATGCTGAAGCAAGCACCTTAAAGAAGCATGAGGTAAGTCCATCAAAGAAGGAAGACAATGTTACAAAACAACCATCTACACAAGGAAAACAAAATTTCAAAAGAACAAAGCAAGGAATACCTCAAGAAGCTACTCTTGGGACACGAAAGAAAAGGTATGAAAGCATTTTTCATGGAAATTGTTATTCATGTAATGGATATGGTCACAAATATTTTGAATGTAGAGCTTATGAAAGGAGATACAGTGGAAGATTTTATAACACCATAAGGTGTTGGAGATGTAATCAAGTAGGACACATTGATGTTCACTATAACACCATGAGATGCTAGAGCTGTAGTGGATTTGGCCACAAATCCCAGGAGTGTTGGAACATAAGAAAAAAGTCCATGATGAGGACTTCACATAGCATGGCTAGAAGAAGGAATGAAGTAAGGAAAGGAGACATCTTTGAAAACATGGATGCTCAGATCTCAATTTTTGAGGAGAAGGGACATCTACAGAAGTTGGTGAAGAAGACAGAGCAGCCAGAACAAAATGAAAGACTGAAGGGAAGTTCAAAAATGTCATCTACCGAGGCACATGCAGGTGACAGTGGTATCAGTCGCGTACATACGCAGGATGACCTTGTATAGGTCACGTACATACGTGAGTTGTCTGTGCAATAGGCTGTGTATATGTGATGAAGCCTAAGGAAAAGGGCTATGCATAGGGATTGCAGTTTGATGTGATGCTATAACTCAATGTTGCAGAGTCTAACATTGTCTATTGCAGATTCTGACATTGTTTGCTACATGTTTTCATGGTTCTATGTTAAATCATGTAAGGTGACAATGTAAATCTTGGGTGCATGAGTATGGATTGATGTTGATCTGTTGGGGTACATGGATGGTACATATTTGGTTTTCATCGATATATCTTATGATGTATTATTGGAAGCATATGTTGGATGACATGGTGCATCCATTTTTCATGTGGTTGGGATACACATTGAGACATGTAGTTGATGAGTTGAGTTGATAGTCATGTTGTACATCATTGGGGAGTCATAGCTTGTTGATGCATGGTTGATATACTTGCTTATTTCAAGTGATGATGCTTGATGGTACACTCATAGATGGTATTTGTTTGGCATATTGATAGATGCACATGGTTGGCATAATTGGTAGATGCATATGGTTGGCATATTGGTAGATGCACATGTTGGCATATTGGTAGATGCACATGTCGGCATATGGTGGATACATTCCATGGATGATATATGTTGACGTACATGGTTAATGCACATGGATGTTGTGCATAATGTACTTGGTTGATATCTTGTTCATGGTTCTCTATTTTAATTATTGGCATATATTTTGTTTCATGATGTATGGTATGGCACAAGTTTGATGCATGAACAAGTCCAAGTATCATCATAGAGAGTGGTTGATCTATGATCTGGTTGAAAATAGGGGGAGACATAACCATAGGGGGAGTCATTCTTCTTATGATTCTAGGAGGAAATTCTTATCAAATGCATACCTAGAAAAGAGCTCTATACTTGAGGAAAGAGCACAGAGGCATAATTCTAGGGGGAGTGATGGTCATAGAGGGAGAATGAGCAATGTATTTTCAGAATTACATCAGATTAATATCCCTTATTCAAAAGGGGAGATATTATTCAACGACAACAATATAGGAATAACATCCCCAAGGAGATTTCAAGCAAGGGGAGCAACCCCAAGAGGAGAATGGCACTTTTCCATTGATGTCAAAGGGGGGAAAACGATCACATTGATGTGATTGATGGGGAGAAATAGTCATATTTATATGAAGCATGCCTTGTCTACATGTTGACATCAATGATTGGTGTTGACATCAAGGTTGGTATTGCCATAATTTCCAAAGGGGGATATTGTTGGATCATGTTGTCATTGATGCCAATGGTTTGATTATTTGGGAAATTGTTGGATCATGTGTCATTGATGCCAATGGTTTGATTATTTTGATGTCAAAGGATTGATGTCAAGTGATAGATTGAAAATCTTGATTGATTGATGATTGATGAAAAATGTATATGTATTATCCTTGATGAGAATGATATATGTCAAGTGGAAACCAATCGATGAAGATGGATCAAGATGCATAGATGAAGATGGATCAATGAGTTGTCATTGATATATGATGAATATGGATTCTTTGATATATTATGCATATTTTAATGACTCATTATTGTCTTATCATGATTGATAATGTGCACAAATGGATGAACTCCAAAGTGGTTCCCTTATGGTGAAAGCTTTCATGGGAAGACGCTTTATGGTTGAGTTTTGGTTGAGAGAACCTATGCTTGTATGTAGAATAATGAGATGAATATCAATGAATTTGTTGGTGAAACTATCCTAGATGGATAGTTCTTTTCATGCCATTTCCGGTGGTATGTGGAACATCACATAACTCCTCATGGTTTGAGAGTTATGGCCCTACGAAGATGGAGGACCCCCATATGAAGGCTTGAAGCCCTCAAGGTCAAAGAAGTGAAAGTGAACTAAAAAAAGAAATCATTATTTAAATGAAAAAGTAAAGTGACAAAATCAAGAAGGAATATTTAAATGATAAAGTATTTGAGAACTTTCTTTTTATGGAAAGCGGTTAACCCTAAAATAACAAAAATAGGTTAAGTGACCTAGAAATGGATTAAGTAACTTAGAAATGGGTTAAGTAACCTAGAGGATGAAAGTATAAATAAGATAGATATGGACTCTTGCTATACATCCTTTTTGTGGATCAATGGAGAGATTCTTTTGAGAATATCTTTTGGAGTATTCATGGAGAGATTCTTGTGAGATCTATTCAGAGGAAGAGAGAAAGAGGAGGACCTTGTGGACACATCAAAGTTTCGGAAAATGTCAGAGATCTTGACGGAAAAGGTCTCAGAGCTTCAGAAACCCTAGTTTCTGAGTTGTACGCGGGCTGTAATGGGCTAGGGCACATACATACGCGGGTTGTATGAGGACAGGGCGTGTATAGTGATAAAATCATGGAGATTTTTGTTTTGAGCTAATAACTGTCTGTTGAATATTGTGGCTAGTTCCATATCTACATTCTATGGGATCGGATCTTCCACTGAGATACTGGTATGGTTACATTATTGTCTTTATGGATACTATTGTTTGATGTGTTGTGAATGCTTAGGGAATTATTGGTATGGCTTCTATGATGTGGTTCAATTTGGTTTATTTGGTTGATGGAGTGAGAAGTAATCTTGTGATTAAGTGGTGACATGATTTCTATGGTATACTAGTTTTTTATACATGATTGAGATAGCATTCATATTGATTGATTGTGTATAATGAGTTGACTATTGGAAATCTTGGATGTGTTGTGACTATTTGGTGGTCAGATTGGACAGTCAGAGACAGAAGAGAATGATATATTGGTTGTAGAGGATCTGAGTTGATCTTGAAGGATAAACCCTAATAGTTCATAAGGTATACAGAGGTTGTTGTATACACTGGCCGCGTACACACGAGGGTTGTAGTGAGTCAGTGCGCGTACACACACGGGCTCCACTACTGATAGGTCGCGTACCTATTGCATATTGATATATGTTGAGGATTGTTGCCTCATCTTAGTTGGTGCTGAGTGTGTAAGTTGAGTCTTGCATTATAGAGTTGGTGCTCTTGTAGAGTTGTACTCTATTCAGTTGTTGATGAAAAACCCCCAGATTGTTGTCCATAATAAAAAGAAAAATTGTACATGCATCATGTGTTCTTTGTGTTCCTTGTGGTGATGACTTGTTGATGATATATTGTTGATACATGTTCACATCTAACTAGTTATAAATGATAGCAATGGGTAATGAGTAAATGTTGAATGTTAACTAAGGAGTTTTGTTGAAGAGGGAAGTTTTGGGAAAAATATCCCCACACTCATTCACCCCCCCTCTAAGTGTGGTAGGTGTGTCCAACAGAAGTTCCCTATGAAGGAATTTTCTAAATATTTTATCTAGAGAATAGAACCATAACCTTAATGATTGTTGGAAAACTAAGTAGTGGGATGCAAGGCCTGTTTGTATAATAATCATGTATTACATTTTAAAATGTAATGAATGAATGCAAGATATACAAATGAATGATAACCAATCTGATTTTGTTTGGGAAAGGTGCAGAATGCACTTATTCATGATGAGTTGATTGTGATTTTGTAGTATGTTTTTACATCAAGAAAATGTCAAGAAAAATTGACAAGACTGCACAAGGAATAGAGTAGGAAAGATACCAAAGGGGATGAATTGCATAGCAAATAAATGAGAAAAGGATGAACACTTTTCTCACTTTAAAAATTTGATTTCTTAACATAGTTGTAAAATTTAAAAAGTACAGCTGGAAAACAAATTTATGAATATGTTTAAATAAATTATCATGGTTAAACTATGATGTTTCAAAGGAAGTGAGGCCTTGGGAATAGTTTAGTTAAGCTGAAAAATCCAAACTATGTAGAAGGAATTGGAAAAGGGAAGATTCCCTTAACCCCTTTCTTGTTATTTATTGTGTTTCTCTACGATGAGAAATTGATATGTTGGTCAGGTGTGGATGATTCCAACATGATGATGTTGATATCTATATGATTGTAGAGACAACTATGAATTTGATTGTGTTTGCACTCATAACAACATTGAGGTGAATGTGATAGAGTGCATGTAGATATGTCGGTGCATACTTGAAAATGTTTAATGGATCTAAAGGCTATAATATATGCATTTTTATTTAACAAGACAACTAATATAATTGTGATTATGATGATGTATGTGTATATCCTTGAGCAGAGGAGAAATACAAGAGGGTTTTTGTTGAAATATTGATGAAGGGACCTTGGAAGTTCCCTGAAGCACCACTGAGGAGGTAAACTCAGAAGGTTGTTTATAGTCAGACATGTATCAAGTTATCATGCCATGTGGCATGAGGATTGAAAGGGATTGGCTAAGAATACTTTTTGAGATGTTTTATTATTTTGATGATGATATGTATGTGTTTTTGAGTGGAAGTTGTATGCCATTGATACCCAAGCAGGGTATGTTTCAGGAAAAGAACCTAGAGGATAGAGAAAATAATCTCTGGCAGTCAAGGATGATTGAGGTCCTTTCAAGAAAATTTGTGCACAACTATGTCATGAAAGAATGTGAGCATAATTACTCATAACCAGCATGATGATTGAATCCATTGGTGAAATGCATGTTTGCATGACAGGGAAGGAATAGGACTTCCCAATATGGAAGGAGGACCTTCCAATATTCTATCAAAATTGTAGCAATAATGAAGAGAGGTTTTGGGTGTCTATGAATATTGGCACCTTGATTACCAACAAGGAAGGAATGCATGTCTACATTTATGTGAAATTTTAGTTTCAGGTATGTGTGCTGATTTGAGGATATGATCATCTTGAGGCACGAGACATACTCCTGCTATAATAATGAATTTGTATAAAGAAACCATGAGGTAAGAATTTGATCGAGCCCCAACACACCAACGAAAACTGTTTGACATGGAGTATAGTAATTTGAAATCAATGCAAGGATGCATTATGTATAAATGTGACCATAGATAATTGACACATTAGTAAGTTGCATGAGATGCTTAATTACATATAAAAAATATTGATATGTTGGAACAATATATGCGTGAGGAACGATAATTCGTTTTACTTTCTATCATTGAATAGAAAAATGTGATGCAATTGTTTATATGCAAAATTTTAAGAATTGGTTGTGAACCATTGTAAATGTGTAATGAAAATGTGAAGTTCATAAGAAACTAACAATTTGTTTGGTTGTGTGAATATTGAAATTGGAGGAAAGATGGTCTTGGACTTGACAACAGTGTAAGTCCATAAGGAAGACCAAAGCCTTCTAGGTATAAAAGAGACAAATTTCCATGAGAAAGAAGTATTATACTTGTGAATTTGATTCCTATGTTGAACATATATGAAAATGGAAATGTGAAATTTGAAATCTATGGGTGGCATATTTTGAAAAAGTTTAATTAAATTGATGGTGGTATCTCTCTAAATTTATGGTATGCATGTGATAGAGGTGATATTACAAATTTGTCATGGAGGGACATATGATGGCTCCCAAACTGAGAAAGCATGGAAATGGCTACTATTGTGACATGAGAACCCTGTGATACACCATGATCGCCATAAATAATATCATGTTGTAGTAACATGGGACATAGGGACACCTCGGTAGATAAATTCATAAGGACACCTCAATTTTAAGACTCGATGAAGCCTCTAAAACTCTTCTTGTGCAATAAATCGTTGGTAGGGAAGATGGGTCACCTGAGGGACTATAAGCAGAGAATGTGATGCATGAGCCTGAGCCTATAAGGTGAGTGACCAAAATGAAGAGGAGACTTCATTGACTCTTGTAATATGTTAATTACGATCATGAACATAATGGGTATGTCAAGGAAACATAGTGAGCTAAGCAAATGTGGCAGCCATATAGATGCATATCCACGAACTGCACAGATAAGTATTGTACGGATATGTAAATTCTTTCTCTTGAATTATGGGAAACAAAAAGATGTTTTTTCATGAAATTGTGATTGTTATGCTTGTTGTTTTAAATGTTTATGGGCATGTGCTAGATACCAAGAGTATCAGAAAGGACTAGACCAAGAAGAGGAAAACATTGTTGAAGGAGCTAAAATATAAAGGCATGGCAGGTGTTGTTGAGAAGAACACTGAGGGTGGTGTTCCTTTGAAGGGGGAGGGGATTGTGATACACCATTTATGAACCCCTAATTATGTTTAATTAATCATAATTAACAATTTTTATGCAATGGCATGTAAATATTGTAAATGTATTATTATTCAATTGAAAATTCCAACGACTAGCTATGGGGTGAATCCTTAAAAGTACTGGCCATGATACCACTAGAGGAAAGAGTGAAAAAAAATGAAAAGGGGGTTCATCATGCTAAGATAGACCAATCCTCCTTACTGAAATTTTTTATTTGGAAATAATAGATTATTTCCCTTTATCATGATTTCAAGAAAAAATCAGTTAATGGGAAGGGGTGTTTAGTTGAAAAACCAACAACCCTAATGAATACATGTATGGAAATTTGGTTGAGACAATAACAACTGCAAGAAAAAGGTACCATAGAGTACCATCTCACAATCACCTAGATTAACCCATGAGTTTCCGTCTGATAGAAGAAAACAATAGGATAGGTCGAGAATCATCCTAAGTGATTACATGCAGTAAGGAGAGAGAGAGAGAGAGAACTAGGGAGAGAGTTCTGAGTTTGTTTTTTTTAGGTTTGTAGATGACCCGAATGAGATAGAGGTGCAAGAGAACATGATAAAATTCCATGGTGGTATCATGGTGTGGCACGAGGGTGGCCAGAGTGCATAGTCTCTATGCATCTGAGTTTATGGTTAGGTGGAAAGGCAAACACCCACAATCGATTGGCTAGAGGAAATTTGTAACAGATGAGTATTTCATTTACTCGGTGTAAATGGATTGGGACCAAATGAATATTGTCTATAGTTATTGTATGAAAATTTGTATGCTTTGTTATCGGTGTTAATTCTTATTCCTTTGGTAAAATCTTGAACTTGAATTGATAAGTATCTATATGGAAATGCATGTGTAATGTGTATCTGAGCAGGAAGACCCTACATTTTACCTTGAACGATCAAAGAACTGTAAAAATGGTTTTCTCCTTTGATTGTAGTTCTGGATATAATTGTATGATTCTGCTAGGAATGTGTATGTCATACATATATTTCTGAGAAAGGTTCAAGGCTCTTGAAATCTTGGTTAGAACCAAAAGAATCACAAAAATTGGCGAAGTCCCTAAATTGGGTCTTAACCCATATTGAGAACCTATGTTTAAGATAGAAGGAATCACTAGCATTGGACCGGTGTAGAGATTTAATCATATCCCTTCATCGATGGGCTTCTTCGTTGGGAGTGTTGAGTGTTGAGGTTTGTATGGAGCTGACAATGAAAATAAGACCTAGAACCATTGTAGTCGTCGAATCGGTGTGGAGATTAGGTCTAAATCATTTGTCAGGACTATAATTCCTTATAATTGATTAAGGGAGGGAATCATCATCTTGAATGATTGAGATACGCGACTTATATAAAGTTTGGCGATGTTGATGAAAATTCTAAGGATGAAACAAGAACCATGGATCGGTTCATGGATGAGATTAAATATCAGCCCTTCGTTGGGAAGGCATCGTCATTGAGTGGAAGAGTCCTTAAGTGGATCCATATATGGAATGATGAGTTCTGACAATGATGAGAAACTTGAGATTAAATGATGACCATCAATCCATTGGGAGTGAACTCAATGAGATATGGATCATTTCGATGATGAAAAAGGTCATGAGAAGGAACGAGAGTCATTGATTAATGTATAGGAGAGATTAATTATCAGTTGTATATCATTGTAGGATTCATTTCAAGTGAGTTGAAAGAATTATGATGTCATAATCGCATGTATTTCCAACTTGGCAGCTAGTGTATCCTAGTTGGGATAGGTGTCACTAGGAGATTGGTGGACCAGATGAAAGTGGGCCCTGTTGGGTGAGGAGGTCCTTTGGAACTTTTCTTTAAACCATGGATTTTATATGGCAGGCCATGAAATCTAGATTGTTGATCCCGAGAAAATCGTCGTCAAGAGTGGATGGATTAGCGAAGTTGGGGTGCAGACTCCAAAGTGTCTACGATGATAAAGATAGGGACATGTCGAAATGAGAGTTGTCGATCGGTACTGAGGTGAGTGTTGATCTCCACCGTAGATTTCCTTAGGCCCTTTTTAAGTGGAAAAGGGGGAAATGATATCATGCTGACGAGGACTGCCAGCATGGTAGTTAGTGTGTTCCTTTAGACAACATGTGTCGACATTTGATTGATTGATGGGACGAGAGCGAGTCTAGTTGGGTGAAATAGCCCTTAGTCATTTGCTTTAAATTCTAGCCATCATATCTATAGACCAAGAGATCTGGACCATTGGAAATGGTTGCATCATCGTCAAAGTGTGGGAACATGGCGAAGTTGTATGATGTTCCAAGAGCATCGACGACATTGAGAGAAGTGTCAACAATGAAGGTTTTAAAACCAACAAGAGTCATTGATCAACAGATAAGGGATAATTTATCTTCATTGTAGACTGTCATAAGCCTCGTTAAGTGAGAGAAAATGGGGAGATGATCTCATGATGATGTGGCATGCTAGCTTGCAAACTAGCATGTCACTAAGGGTGATAGGTGTCACTAGTTAATTGATCAATGGGATGAGAGTGGTCCCAAAGGGGCAGGGAGCCCTTAGGTATTCAATAACAATCTAGAATGTTAGATCTACCTGTCGATAGATCTTAATCATTCATCATTGGAGGGTGAAGGGAGGTATGGAGAGAGACTAGAGAAAGGTTTTTGATGAAAATGAGGAAACATAAGAAAAAACGAGGACTATCTATCTGTCAGGAATATCCTCGACTAGATCTGAGTCGTCGATGTGATATGCATCGTTGTTGGAGAATAGAGATATTATAAGTGAGAATAGAGTTAGGAAAGCACCGACGATGATGAGTTATTGAGGTTAATGACATACATTGATTGAAGAGTAGGAGAGATTAAATCTCAATCGTCAATTTGTCATGGGTCCCACATGGTCACATAAGAAAAGGATAAAGGGATGGGTGTTATCCATCATGTAATATCAAATCACCGAAACAATTAGATCCATTGGATGTCAGGGGCCGAGAGTTGTTGGATTGGGGAGACAAACCCATTGTAATACCGTCATCGAAACCTAGTAGTGGGAGTGATGTATGGGAAGAGAAACCCCAATGATGAGATGATTTGATTCATTTGATGTCAAGAGATGAGAACCATTGGATTTGGGAGAGGAACCCATTGAAGTATCGTCTTCGGAACTTGTTTGTGGGAGTGATTTATGGAGAGAAGAAAACTTGAATGACGAAGAAGAAGCACCGGGGGATTGGAACATGGAATTAATGCACATGGTGGTAGATGTCATGTTGGAGTCATGTTGGATGGAACATGTGTCAAGGAGCCACGTGGAAATGAAGTAATAATGGAAAATTAGAGTCATGGAAGTTTGAGAGGTCGTAACTTTTGATCCAAGGCTCGGTTTTGAGCATGATTACAATCATTGGAAATCTCTTGATGAGCATAAGGAAATTGTTCCCTTCAGAAGAGGCTTCAAAATTGTCGGGAAAAAGAAAATTTTCAATACCCTATCCCCCACTACTACATATGACCCAATTTTCCACAGTTTTTCTTTGCTATTACCACACATATCCATTGCACTTTCCATGAAAGAAAATACTATTTTTCATGGGACTATTTTTCGTGGAACCAGTTATTCGTGGAAACAGTGACGAAGTAATCCCTCCATGTGTCATCATCCTCAGGATAGGTTTACCTTATAAAGTGTGGAAATAGCGACGAAACTTTGTCGCAATAGGGACGAAAAACTGTGCCAAAGTAAAAAACTTACCAACAGATTACAACGCAGATGCCATACGTGCAACAAAAAAGTGTGGAAAGTTGCGACGAAAAATCGTGGCAATAGTGATGCAAATGTTTGGCAGAGAAAAAATTTATGATGCAGATGCTATATGTGCGATGCAAAACCATGGAAAAGTGTGATGAAATTTCATCAATATTTCCACGCTTCCTTTAGGTTTAAATATATATATATATATATATATATACATGAGAAGATGCATGTTGGGATTCGTGATTGAACCATACTCAATATTTTCATGTGTGATTGACCCTTCAAAGGGTTTCTTATGAGAGAAGGGCTTATCAAAGGGGGTTTTTGGACATATTAGGTGTCTTTCTTAGCAGACCAAAAGGGAAACCCAAGGCACCTTTGGATGAAGGGGAAGATAAAATACATTCCGTTGAATGAATGGTTTTAATTGAGATATTGGGGCTCTGAACTAGAGGTCAAAAACAATTTTGTAGGGGTATCCCAGGGGGACAATATAGGAGATGTGTTTTTTTAAATCTATCACTATTCTTGCGAGAGTGGGCCAACCCTTTACTTATCCACTTCAATGCACTCACAACCATTAATCCATATTAATATATACTGGTCACAATAATGACCTTGAATATCAAATTTAACCTATTAATGTGAAGGGATAATCATAGCATGAGGTTAAAGTCATTCACACCCTTTCAACAACTATGTTTGTAACTTTTGGGATGAGGAAATTTTAGCCTTGTGGTTGATTCATTCCCTTACCAAGAAAATGAAGGTTACTCACACTCATATGAATGAAATAAATCAAATTTGTTCCCACAAAAAAAGTTGTAATTCTTTGAAAGAATGGTAGATCACAACAATGGATCACTTGTTTAAACAAAGACACTTACACCTATTCAAGTAAAGGTAACTCACCCTATTCAAATGAAGGTACATGATACCATATAAATGAAGAGAAATGGAAATGTTTAACTCAAAGGGTAGTTCACACCAAATCAAGTTAGTGTGATGACAATGTTTTGAAATGAAGGGTGATCACACTACTCTAGGTGATAGTTTCTCACACCACCCTAAATGAAGGATTATTTCACTTGTTGACTTCAGGTGTAATGTCCCCAAGGCCGAGCCCAGTTGTAAATCTGATGTATGAAATGAATTGTAAATATGTGTTATACGCTGGTGAGCCAAGTTTGTATAAGTCGGTGGGCTTATGTGATTGTTAGGCCAGAGAGCTTAAGGGATGGAGGCCCAGGGCCTGATTTTGTACTTGTATATATACAAAAACATTTAATAAAATTGTAAACACTGCCAGGTGTAGACCGATCACGATGAATGAGTGAAGGGGGACTGAGCTTCCACAGAGAAGGCAGGGGATTAGGGGCTGGAAGGTGGAAAAAAGGGGCTAAGTGTTGAGCCTGGGGGCTAAGCCTAGGGGGGTTAAGCCTGGGAATAATATTTTAATATTATCCCAAAAAGACATGTGCATTTTATGTTTTATCCTAAGTTTTTGGCAAGGGAGGACGTACAAGGATGATGCGTGCTGGTGGAAAGCATGCATTTCCATGGGTGAAAAGTGTCAACCCTGACGCATGCGAATAAAATGGCCAGGGTGAGTCGTGAGAAGGGTTCACTCTCTCATTTGAGGGGATTTCTTGAGGGGGGTACGAGCTCTGAGTAGTACGAACAACCCAACTCCTGTAGAGAACCTTCGTGCGTCCCGGTGATTCAAAAATTCTGTGTCTGGCTTTGAGAAAACCAGTGCATGCATTCCCGAAACGAGAAGCTTGTGTTCATTTCAGGAAAGAGTCTGTGTTTGTTCGGGAAAGATGGTACTCCCTTCTCTGTTCTAAACCGGGGAGTCTGCATCGACCCCTGCGTGGACGACTCATCATGCATCCCTGAGAATCCAGAGTTGTTTGATCCTATGTGAATTGTTGGCTAGTTTGTACAATACTCTCTCCAGGTGAGAGAGGTGGTTGAAGTTGGAAGAATAGGTTGGTGGACCTGGGAGCGACTCCCTCCAGGTGAGAGAGTGCGCATAGGATGGAGAGAACTCCTGGAAGGAACCTTGTAGCTGCCATGGAGCCGTAGACTTCCAGTCCGGCCTATTCCTATAACCCAAGGCAAGGGAGATTAGCAGCCGAAGGACTGTCCAGGTGATAGAGAAGGTGTATACTCCTGGGGTGGAACACGCATGTGGGGAATGAGGGTCTGTGGGCAGTGAGTGTGGGTGGTTCCTGGGAGATAATCCCTTCCTATGTCTATGTGTTGTTTTCCCTGTAACCTCAGCCTAACCTAGGATTCCTTGTCTCGGGGTGGAGCTTAGTCCCAGATCGGGGGTGACTCACTGCTGAGTTGATGAGCAGTGTGGTCTAAGGCTGGGAGGTTCATGGAAGGCCTGCACTTGGTTGGTGGATTCTACCCATGTTAAAAGATAAGTATATGATTATGTTTTAATCATGTTTTTGCATGACTCTATTGTTTATGTTATCATGATTTCCGCTGTGTATATGAATTAGTATGAAACGCTATTGATTGTTAATTATGGAAGTAACTCATATGAATACTCTGTGTAGAATGTGTTTATTTTTTTAAATGCATGTGGATTATATAATACATGTATGAGTTATGTACCATGTGGTGTTAAAGTCTCCTTTTAAGAGAGATTAAGCCATGGTAGCTGAAAGGGTGTGCTACAGTTTGGTATCATAGCTATGGTTTCAATATAGAGCCTAGATGGGCCAATGGAGCGGTCTTTGGACCCATAGTGTTAGGGAAATTGGGTCTAGAAGGCCAATTTCAGACCTTGGTTTGCCCCAAAGTGTCAAGGAGTTACTTGATGAGTTTTTAAGCTCAGGAGGTTTAGCGACGTGTGAAACCACAGTCGTGGTGGTCTATGGCCACGGGGAAATAGGTCTCCACACCAATAGCGTTAGAACCATAGGATCTACTTGGGAGGGAAGGTGGACCCTCATGACCATTGGATCTGGAGAGTATGCGTAGGGTTTAAATCCCTTTTGAATTGCACAAGAGTGTGGGAATCACGCTACGCAAACTCCCAAAAACTCCGGAATGCCAAAAGATCTATGTCGTTGATAAGAGGAGGGGATCTGACCGTTGGATTCCATGCTTGGATTGGACATGGATGCATGAATGCTTACCACGTGCTAGTGAGTCGAGAAGACAAGCGAGGGTGGTGGGACCTGATGACATCATTAAAAGTGATGTGGACCCTCCTGAACGCACCACATGCCACGACGGTGAAGGGCGACAGCTGTGCTGTGGGCCCAGAGAATAAAAAAAATTTCGATTTTGGGGACTCACGAGATAAGGGAATGGGAGCTCGACATTGAAACTCACGAAGTCGCGAAGTAGCGAGAACGAGAATAGAAAAGTCAACATCGCTTCTCAGGGTTTCGTGAAAGGGAGGTACCAGGGTTGGACGCCACAACTCACGAAGGTGCGAGTAGCGAAGAGTGTTAGCACTTAGCCCTAGACTATGGTCATACATAGAAGACGCTAGCAAGGAGGGAGCCATACCCATGTCACATCTCGGGTATCGGCGTTTAGAGGAAATGAGTCGAGGATCTTCGAATCACGAACTCGCGAGATTACGAGTTGCAAAAAGGGTGACTTTGGTTATGAATATTTAACTGCTGGATCTTCCTAGACCGAGATTCCAAAATCCGAAGTCCCAGAATTTGCAGAGCCCAACGAGAGCTCAGGAAACTTATTTGGATCAAAACATCTTTTTTTCTTGTTCATATTGGTTTATAAATGTTGTGGATCATTCGAGAGGTTTTAATGGCCTGACAAACTTTGAATTGAATTGCATAGTGTGTGTGCAGAGTTCAACGAGAGTCAGGATTCCAGTTAACCCACGTCAAGTATGGAGAGGGAAAAGGTGTAGATTGCCTCTGAAACAGAGGACAAAAGGGTAAGAAGGGATTTCAACCCAGGAGTTGAAGGAACAAACTCTAATGGGCACAGAAAAGAGATGGATAAGGAATAACATATGATGCAACTCATCGATTGCAGAAAGATGCCCAGTCTCACCTAGCTCATAGCCGAAATATCATGAAAAGTAGGGATCGACAGGGTGAATTCAACCTAAAAATGTTGAAGAGCCTAGAAAGAATAGAAAAGAAATTGGAAAAAGGGAGTGACATAAACAGATCAAGAAGTGTCAGAACCCCTGAGAGGAGAAGGAGATCAAGGAGTGGTAACAAACATTACCGTCTCTCCCCGAAGCATTCTGGCAAGGAGACACACAGTAATTCAAGCACGTCCCCTACCAGAAAACACCGAAAATCTGGAAAGGATGAATTGAAAGGGGAGATGAACAAAATTAAGCCTCCAACATTTGATGGAGAACATAAGAAGGAGGAAGATGCGAAGACATGGTTGCTTGGAATGAGGAAATATTTCCAATTGCAGAATTATTCTGCCCATGCAGAAGGAAGAATTGCAATGTACCATCTAAAAGGAAAAGCATCCATTTGGTGGGAACTATTGGTGCAAGTGCAACACATCAGAGAGAAAGAGGTCATGTGGAAGGATTTTAAGAGGTATTTTGAGAAGAAATACCTGACCAAAAGATACTATGACAGAAAGATGAAGGAGTTCTTCGAACTCAAGTTGGACAGTATGACCATTGATGAATATGAACGAAGTTTTCTGGAACTACTGAAGTATGTTCCATTCATCAAAGATGAGACTGTTAAAATTCAGAGGTATCTGAGTGGACTACCACCTTCCATTGGTGACAAGATTCAGTATGATGATCCTAAGACCATGGAAGAAACCATAAGAAAGGCTAAATGTCTGTACGAACAACAAAGAGAAAAGCCTACCTTTCGGAAGGCTTGGGATGACCAGAAGAGGATTAAGAAGGAACAAAGGCAGAAGGGAAACATGCCTCCCTCTTTCAGAAACAGTCCTTGGGGATAGTCATCTTTTAGAGAGACTAGGAAAGTTGAAGGAAGTGAGTCGATGCCAAGACTGCCACCTATGGAGTGTTGGGGCTATAAAGGGAATCATAGGTACAGAGACTGCCCCCATAGAAAAGATAAAGCGAGAACTGTCCATACTATTCAGCAAGCTGAAATAGTGGAGGATATGGGTAGTAGAATGCCAAGGATCTACGCAGCCCTGGACAATAAGCAAGCAGAATTTCAATCGCACATGATTGAAGTGGAAGGTACGATCAACAACCAACCACTTGTTATTTTAATTGATTCAGGGGATAGCCATAGTTATATAGATCCTAGAGTGGTGGAAAGTTTGCATTTAACAAGAAGCAAACGTGAAAAGTCTTGGTTAGTGAAGTTGGCCACAGGGACCAAGAGGAAGGTCACTGAATTGGTTGAGTCTTGTTCAGTGGACATGAAAAGAATGAGCACTAAGGATGAATTGAACATTTTTCCTTTAGGCTCATACGATTGCTTAATTGGGATGGACTGGTTGGACCAACACCATGCCCTTCTGGATTGTCGTAATAAGAGGTTTACTTGCCTAAATGAAGAGGGAAATCTGGTAACAGTCCAAGGAATTCCCAGAGCCATGGCTGTTAGAGAAATCTCAGCCATGCAGCTGAAGAAATGTTACCGGAAAGGCTGTCAATTATATGCAGCTCGAGTGGAAGAAGCATCTCAAGATGTAGTCTCGAATATGGAAGATCACGAGGTAGTCAAAGAGTTCAAGGATGTATTTCAGGAGGTACCTGGACTACCTTCGAAGAGGGACATCGATTTTTCTATAAATTTGATGCCTAGAGCAGCTCCAGTTTCGAAGGCTCGTTATAGAATGAGTATGCCAGAGCTGAAAGAGTTGCAATTGCAGCTCAAAGAGATACTAAAGAAAGGATACATTCGCCCCAGCGTGTCACCTTGGGGAGCCCCGATCCTATTTGTGAAGAAGAAAGATGGGACATTGAGACTGTGCATTGATTTCTGGCAGTTGAATAAGGTCACTGTCAAGAACAAGTATCCTCTGCCAAGGATTGATGATCTTTTTGATCAGTTGAAGGATGCGAAAATATTTTCAAAAATAGATATCAGATATGGGTACCACCAAGTGAGAATAAATGATGAGGACATTAGCAATACCTCCTTTAGAACAAAGTACAGTCATTATGAATTCACAGTGGTGTCGTTTGGACTGACAAATGCACCTGTTGTTTTCATGTGCTTAATGAATGGAGTGTTCAGAGATTATTTGGACAAGTTTTTCATAGTCTTCCTGGACAATATCTTGGTGTATTCCAAGACAGAGGAAGAACATGAACAACATTTGAGAATGGTGCTATAGGTGTTGAGAGAACACCAGATGTACGCAAAACTTGGCAAGTGCTCATTTTACCAAAGGAAAATTCATTACTTGGGGCACATTATATCAAAGGAAGGGATCGCTGTGGATCCTGAAAAGGTTGAGGCCATTCGAGAATGGTCAGCACCAAGGAATGTGGCAGAAGTTAGATCTTTTATGGGTCTAGTAGGCTACTACAGAAGGTTTATAGCTAGATTTTCAAAGATAGCTCACCCTATCACTTCCTTACAAAGGAAGGAGAAGAAGTTCCAGTGGACTAACGAATGTGAGAGCAACTTCCAGCGATTGAAGCAGCTACTAACCAATGCTCCAATTCTGAAGATTGCAGATCCAAATAAGGATTTCATAGTGTACACAGATGCGTGTAAGGAGGGGCTAGGAGGATTTCTCAGCCAAGAGGGATTTGTAATTTGTTATGAGTCTCGAAAGCTGAAAGAGCACGAAAGGAATTATTCCACTCACGATTTAGAGCTAGCAGCAATCGTCCACGCCTTGAGGAAATGGAGACATTACCTCATGGGAAGGAGATTTGAATTAAGAACAGACCACAACAGTCTGAAGTATTTATTTGATCAACCGACTTTAAATGTGAGGCAAACCAGATGGCTGGAGTTTCTGTGTGAGTATGACTTTGATATCAAGAATATCAAAGGGAAAGAAAATAAGGTGGCTGATGCACTCAGCAGAAAAGTGCACGAATTACATGCTACAACCATTAGCATGTACAAAACTGAGATGAAAGACAGAATTTTGGAAGCTGCAAATACTGATTTGCAGTACAGAAATCTCGTAGCAAAGCTACAACAGACTGAGAGACCACAGACCAAGGAAAGTTACACCTTGGGAATTGATGGTTTACTTCTGTATAAAAACAGAGTGTATGTACCCAATGTCTGAGAATTGAAGTTGTCAATTCTAGAGGAGATGCATAACGTGGCTTATGCTGGACATCCTGGATATTAGAAGACTGTGGCAGCAGTCAAAAGCCATTATTTTTGGCTGGGTTTTAAGAAATAAATCGTTGAATACATCACCATATGTATGGAGTGCCAAAAGGTTAAGGCAAAACATAGGCACCCAGCAGGGTTGCTGCAGCCTTTACCCATTCCTGAGTGGAAATGGGACGTGGTGACAATGGATTTTATCACCGAACTACCTAGAACCAACAAGTAGCATGATTCAATCATGGTGGTGGTGGACAAGCTTACTAAAGCCACCCATTTTATTCCATTGAAAACCACCCACAGGGCAACAGATGTTGCTGATATCTTCTTAAAAGAAGTTGCACGCTTGCATGGAATTCCTAAGACAATTGTGTCTGATAGGGACCCGAAATTCACCTCGAATTTCTGGAAAGGACTGTTTAAGGGATTCTGAATGAATCTGAACTTTAGTACAGTGTATCATCCCGAGTCTGATGGCCAGACAGAGAGGGTGAACAGGGTAATAGAAGACATACTGAGAATGTATGTGATGGACAAACCATCAAGGTGGGAAGACTACCTGTATTTGGTAGAATTTGACTACAATAATGGGTATCATGCATCATTGAAGATGAGCCCATTCTAAGAACTTTATGGAAGAAAGTGAAACACTCCAGTGAGCTGGGATAATCCAGTTGACAGAGCAGTAGTTGGGCCTGAGCTGCTCAAAGAGATGGAAGATCAGATGATAAAAATTAAATAGAATCTAAAAGCTGCCTAGGATAGGAAGAAAAGTTACACTGACAGTAACAGAACCCATAGAGAATTCAAAGTGGGTGACCATGTGTTTATGAAAGTGAAGACTAATAGGAGTTCCATGAAGTTGGGAAGTTGCACCAAATTGGCAGCAAGATTTTGTGGGCCATTTGAGATCCTGGAAAGGATTGGGCCAATTGCATACATGCTTGCACTACCTGTATCTATGATTGTACATAATGTGTTTCATGTTTCACTTATTAAGAAATGTGTACCTGATGCTAATCATGTTATCGATTGGAATGTGATTTAGTTGGAACCAGAAGGTGTCCTGCAAGTGCATCCTGTGCGCATATTGGACAGGAAAAGAAAATAGCTCCGGAATCAAGCCATAGAGCTTATAAAGGTTCAGTGGACCTGGTACGGTCCTGAGGACACGACTTGGGAGCATGAAGAAGTTATGTGGGCAGAGTACCTGCATCTTTTTGAAAATTTTGAAAGGCTTGCAGAGACAGTGTAAGTTGCACTAAGGACAATGCAAAAATAAGGGAGGGGGATTGTAATGTCCCCAAGGCCAAGCCCAGTTGTAAATCTGATGTATGAAATGAATTGTAAATATGTGTTATAGGCTAGTGAGCCAAGTTTGTATAAGCCAGTGGGCTTATGTGATTGTTAGGCCAGAGAGCCTAAGGGTTGGAGGCCCAGGGCTTGATTTTGTACAAAAACATTTAATAAAATTGTAAACACCACCAGGTGCAGACCGACCACGATGAATGAGTGAAGGGGGACTAAGCTTCCACAGAGAAGGCAAGGGATTAGGGGCTGGAAGGTGGAAAAAGGGGGATAAGTGTTGAGCTTGGGGGCTAAGCCTAGGGGGCTTAAGCCTGGGAATAATATTTTAATATTATCCCAAAAAGACATGTGCATTTTATGTTTTATCCTAAGTTTTTGGCAAGGGAGGATGTACAAGGATGATGCGTGCTGGTGGAAAGCATGCAGTTCCATTGGTGACAAGTTTCAACCTTGACACATGCGAATAAAACAGCCAGGGTGAGCCATGAGAAGGGTTCACTCTCTCATTTGAGGGGATTGCCTGAGGGGGGTACGAGCTCTGAGTAGTACGACCAACCCGACTCCTGTAGAGAACCTTCGTGCGTAATGGTGATTCAAAAAGTTTGTGTCTGGCTCTGAGAAAACCAGTGTGTGCATTCCCGAAATGAGAAGCTTGTGTTGATTTTAGGAAAGTGTCTATGTTTGTTTGGGAAAGCTGGTACTCCCTTCTCTGTTCTAAACCGGGGAGTTTGCATCGACCCCTGCGTGGAAAACTTGTCATGCATCCCTAAGAATCCAGAGTTGTTTGATCCTGTGTGACTTGTTGGCTAGTTTGTACAACACTCTCTCCAGGTGAGAGAGGTGGTTGAAGTTGGAAGAACAGGTTGATGGACCTGGGAGCAACTCCCTCCAAGTGAGAGAGTGCGCAGAGGAAGGAGAGAACTCCTAGAAGGAACCTTGTAGCTGCCATGGAGCTGAAGACTTCTGGTCCAGCCTGTTCCTGTAACCCAAGGCAAGGGAGATTAGCAGCCGAAGGACTGTCCAGGTGATAGAGAAGGTGTATACTCCTGGGGTGGAACAGGCATGTGGGGAATGAGGGTCTGTGGGCAATGAGTGTGGGTGGTTCCTGGGAGAGAATCCCTTCCTGTGGTTGTGTGTTGTTTTCCCTGTAACCTCAGCCTAACCTAGGATTCCTTGTCTCGGGGTGGAGCTTAGTCCCAGCTCAGGGGTGACTCACTGCTGAGTTAATGAGCAGTGTGGTCTAAGGCTGGGAGGTTCGTGGAAGGCCTGCACTTGGTTGGTGGATTCTACCCCTGTTAAAAGATAAGTATCTGATTATGTTTTAATCGTGTTTTTGCATGACTTTACTGTTTATGTTATCATGATTTCTGCTGTGTATATGAATTAGTATGAAATGTTATTGATTGTTAATTATGGAAGTAACTCATATGAATACTCTATGTAGAATGTGTTTATTTGTTTAAATGCATGTGGATTATATAATACATGTATGAGTTATGTACCGTGTGGTGTTAAAGTCTCCTTTTAAGAATGATTAAGCCATGGTAGTTGAAAGGGTGCACTACATCGAGGTACTCACATTAATGCCAAACAATGGTAACACATACCACTATAAATGAGTAGGAATCACACATGATGAAGGGGAGATAGCAAATATTTCACTTGGAGTAATGCAATTTGGTGGGAAGTAGAATATCTAGTAGTATATGTTGTAGTCTTAATTTCCACCCTACATGCAAGAAGGGAATCCAGTAGAAGATGAAAGTCAAAATACATTTATTTCTCAGGATTTAGGACCTTCTTTTAGGGTCTTCACGTGGAATATAGGACAAAACATGCAATGATAGTCGTTGGTCATGTATAATGCAACAAGTGATGATCCTTGCAACCTTTTAGATTTCCAAAGTTATGAAGAGGTAAGCGAGGGATCTTCTCCCACCATGATTTTATAATTATTATGTGGTGGGGTATATTGAAAGGAATTACTTATATCCTCAGTGTTGGGTATGGTATATCGTCTAGATTTACCACCTAATACATTTAATTTTTCAACCCAGGGGACTGAATGTTTTACACGCTACCTTGCACTGTATGTGAAGACTGTTCTTCTTTCAATATTGATCATGTAAGTAAACAATCATTGTAGTAAAATAAAGAACATAAGCTAGATTACTGGTGCTTAAACATAAATAATTGTAACATTCAAATGAAGTAGGATAAATATAAATGAAGCAGAACATATAGATCTAACATATTCCACACAAAACCACTACAAAACTATATCATAAGCCAACAACACAGGACTAGAAGAGCGGGCCCAACTCCCCAATTAGGGATGTGGTGAATTAACTGCCACGAAAACTCAGAAACTCAGAAGAAACTCAATTTTCATTAAATAAAACGAGATTACATAGGTTGCAGTCTTGATACATGACAACTCCTCACAAGCTGACCGAATGGCTAATCCCTTCTCTATCTTTGTTCGGCCTTTTATACAATTCGTGGAGCACAAAATGTCCCAAGATTAGGGTAAAAGATATTCCTAAAAATACACAAAGGCTAAACTGATTAGCATAACCTAATTTTGGATCATGGAACAGGTCCTCTTTTTCACCTTCAACCCGTGGACTGCATTGCATCCTTGATCACATCATCTTGCCAGACTGCATTTTCTCTGTTCCTATGAGATTTCAAAGATTATTGATTCCCTTTGGTAAACTCCCAAAAAATATCTAATTTTTTTGAACTAATACACACAATGACATAATAGAGGTGCATTCTTACCCTTGTGGTTACACACATCTCCCCCAAAATTTAGTCACATGCACATCCTCGTGCAGGCCGTCACTTTCACATATTTGGGTTGGAACCTTGATATTGGGCCTGAAGTTCTGTTATTTCATATGCCTCAGCCATATCTGTCCCTAGAAACTTATATCCCCCAATCAATATTATATCCTTCCGCCATTCTCTCTAGACCTTGCAATCAGGTTGATATTGATCAAGTGGCATCCAGATGATGGGGAATGAAAATATCAAACCTAGCCATTGAACCCCAAAAAAACTCATACATGTTATATACATGGATATTATTTCCATGGCTCTATGAAAATTGGGAGCCCCAAATGCTTCCCATTCCCCGACAGCAAGTGGTGATAAGTCCCATCTCTGGTCATAGTTTTCAAGTGCCTCTTCCTTGCAATAGGTCAATTATTTTATGCAAAGCTCAATACACCATTGCTGTGTAGTTTCCGTATTTTGTTGCCAATTGGGAATTCCTCTGAAATAGTTATGTTTGTTGATGATCTGTTCAACTTGAAAGTTCTCCATTCTAACCTGAACGGGTCTGTGTATCTAATTTTCCTCGAAATAATCAGGTGTCTTCTTCCACTTCACCTGGTTAATGGTGTAGGAAATAAATTCCCTCAATTAGACATCTCCCACATAAGGAACTGGATTGAATTTTTTATCATCTCTTAGAAGGTAGTTGTGCATGTATAGTTCACACATGAGATGTTGTGTGAGGATGTCATAACTTTTCAAGGTCCTAAGAAACTACATGGGGTCTTTAATATTATAAACCATCTCCTCGTGAATACATTCCAAATAGAAAAATAAATACTATTCATGAAGGAACAATGCATAGTTGAGAGAAGGGGAGTGGTACGTTACTACCTGCTGGGTTGTATCATACATATCCTATTTTTCATCTATTAACCTATGTATATGTGCCTCCAGCTCTGTAATATTTTCCTTCTATTTCTCGCCCTTATTCTTCTCTTCTTCCAAATTTTCCTCATATTCAACAACGACTCTAGCAGCCTGCTCCCTTATGTCTTTCAATGTCCTTAGGTGCACTGAATAAGGGACAACTCCTGTCTGAATCTGGGCTACAATTTTCTTCCACTTTTCTATCTAGTATTTCAACAAAACTACCTGAGCTTCAGTTGTATATGTCATTGGCTCAGCTTGAGTAGATGTTGTTACTGTGGAAGTGTGAAAAATAGGATCAGTCTAAGTGGTTGCTGGTACTGTAGAGGTGTGCAAGATAGGCTCAATCTGAGTAGATACTATATACAACACCAACTCAGTTTGAGTAGGTGTTTTTACTCTGGGAGTATCGACAGTTTGAGTAGCTTCCAATACTGTGGGAGTATCAACAGTTTGGGTAGCTGTCGAAATAGTCTCCTTGAAATTTCTCCTCACTGCTTCCTTGGAAATTCTTTTGTATCTTCATGCCCATTTCTTCAGGTGGAGCACCTGCTTATTTAGCTTGGCATTCTCAATCCTAAATTGCAGACTTTCTCTAAAGGTTGTCCTATAACGTTCCTGAATAGGGGTTCTTCTCCTTGCACAAAATTCAACAAATTCTTGTTTGACAAGAATTTATTCATCCCATCCCCTAGGAGGAACCTCATTATAAGCTTCATTGCATGAAGCCTCTATGTCTGGCTCTTGTTTAACTCGCACTTATCCTAGAGTAGCAGCACCCAACTCTGGTTCAGGGTTTTCAGGAGCAACATGCTCTGACGTTGGTTCTTGTGTAATAGCATCAGTCATTTCTTGCTCACAAATTGGAGTAGTTGTTGTGTCTTCAAAAATAGGGTTTTTAGGAATGGCTTCTTCTGATGTTGGTTCTTGTGTTACAGTGTCAGTCATTACTTTCTCATTGATGGGAGGAGTAGTTGCACCATCTCCACAGACAGGAAATTCAGAATGTTCTGGTGCTAGTTCTAGTGTAACATCGTCAATTACCTCTTCTTCATAGATTGGAGGAGTAGCAACATTCCTCTCCCACTCATCAAACGAAGGGGTATCAACATCCATCTCATGACCATATGTGAGCAAAATATAAACATCTCTTTCTTGTTCATCTGTTGAGGGAGTAGCATCATCTCTTTCTTGTTCATCTGCTGAGGGAGTAGAATCATCTCTTTCTTGTTCAGGAAAAGGGTTTTGAGGAATAGAACCCTCTTCTTCCTCTTCTTCCGAATCTAGGTTAATGACCTGCCTCATTCCCCCAACTTATCTAACTTCCACTGATGGTTTCCCTATTTCCTCATCTTCATCCAAGGATGATTCCTATGTATCATCACCCATTCTCTTCCCTTCTGCTATAGTTTCAGTAGCCTCTGCTAATTTTATCAGTCCTTCTCTCTCTGTTAGGTTTTCTGCTACTTCTGGGATAAGTTCTACCAATTCCTCTTCCTATAGTCTTATGAACTGCGACCAACTCACAGGTCTTTGCTCGAGTGCATGCATGACTAGTATCTTAAAAAGGCCATGATTTGTGAGGGTTTTGAGTGGTTGGAGCTTGTGTTGAGCTGCTCGCACCATCCACTGAACGTTATTACACAGAAAACAAAGAATGTATATGCGTTGTTGGAAACAGAGAGATGTGAGCAATTTGAGATGATATTTGTAAATGTTAGAGGGGTGGCCTTCGCTTGTCACATACATTATGATGAATAGTGCTACCTAATCCCATGGAGGTGACAGATAAGTCTGTTCATATCCTTTCCCTTTAAGCTTTACTTCTTCGCCTTCACGCAGAAACAACTCTGGAAATTCTGGGAGTGGTATTTTCCGGACAAACTATCACTAACTGGATATTGACAACCCACTAGCTGCTAAAATGGTTTCCTCTATGAATCTGATTTTTAATCCATAGACCGTGGAGGATTTTCCGTCCAAATTTTGGGCAAATTCTACTATAATGTTTGCATCGAATCCGTATAACCTATCGAAATACACGTCCCAACCTGCATTCTGGAAAATTTTCCAGACTTCCGGATTTTGCCGGACTTGTGTAGTATTTGCTGGGTCATACATTACTGCTCCACCACCCATTATATTCCATCGACGGTGCCTTATCGAGGATTACCGATGACGAGTTCAGGAGAAACGATAGGAAAACAATTTAGCGGAAAATGTGTTGTTGATGCAGGAGCATCCGCACCTCGTCGTGCGAGCCTGCACGGGAAGATGGAAAAGACTTCAAAGGGAGACGTCAGGGTCACGGTCGTGACTATTTTGAGGAGCGCCGCCGATTAAATAAAAGAATCCATATTTAGGCGTACT
>ML799509.1:240605-254706 GCA_009831015.1 Picea engelmannii | reverse complement strand
ATAGTAAAACATCCTGTCATCAATCATGACGCATCATCATCAAGGTTAAGTGGTTCATCATCATAAAAATCCAGATCACTTGCGAGCAAGTGTCCTCAAAGAATAAGTTTTGTCAGTGCGCCAGAGCGGGATGTTACATCATGAGGATTGTAAACTTTTATTAGTATAAAGCCTACTTTAAAAAACACATCAAAACCCTTACCTTATCATTGTCCTTTTTCCAAATCCATTATCCCATACAAATTGATAATATTTTTCAATGAGATGCATTTCCATCACCAAGACATGCATGAATCATAAAAGACAAATTATTTATATGATTAAATAATATATAAGCAAATAAACATGCATTTAGTTATGTAAAATACTCTAGAATAAACTCAAGTGGTCTCATACCTTAATGATCTTCTCTTTGTTTTGATAATAGGTTATTCTCTACTGAACAGGTCCAACCATGTGAAGGTGGAAGCTCATATGCCCCCCCATCACATCACTCTGAATTCCCCATACCCAACAAATGATTTTGTTTATATAGAAAACATATAGACATTCATGCATAACTAGGATAGTAATCAAAACATATGAACATATAAAAACTAAACCATATGAACATATAAAAACTAAACCATATGAACATATAAACATCTATAAACATCCAAATAAAAATCATGAATTTATACATCTAATTTTTCTTTGATTTATGTTTTTTTACATTCATAAAATTGACAATTGGGGTATCATAATCATCCAAGGAAATTTTATTTTGTGTGCCTTGTCCTTGTATTGTTTTTATTTCCATGCGATCATGTACCATATTTCAGGTACGTCGCTAAGAAGGGCGTTGAGAAATCTGTGCAAGGTCATGAACTGCAACAACGAAAATGATCAAATCGATATGTTGAAATATAATTGAAATAACTAATTCATTATTTTGATTAACATTACACTATTTCTCTTTACCTGTTTGTGCAACTGTGATAGTTGGTGCATTAATTTATTGTCTTCTTGTTTCCTCTCGCATTTTACCCTCCTAAGCTACATTCTCGTCAATTTTGAAAAGATAATATATAAGTATAACAGGTGCAAAATTTCTTTTTTTTTTTAAAGTGTGTGCGTGCGTGTAGAAAGGAAACAGACACACTTGACTCTACGTCGCCACCCGATGACTAACAAGACACAACCACGATGATCACAACAAGAAGACATAAGGCACACAACAAGTAACTGCAAGCATTTAAATGACATAGACATAAGGAAGAATCCATAATAGTAGATTTTACTATTTCTGCACAGGAAAGCAAGGCGTTTAATCTTAGTTCTCTGCTCCGGAGAGAGAGAAAGTCAGATAGGCTCCTAGCCTAATGCTCAGGAAAAAACTAGTAATCTCTGTTAGGTGTGTCGCAAGAGTGGAATCCTTCCTTTAAAGGGCCCGAGACTCTTGATACGGAACTGGATTCTTTACACAAAAATTAAGCAACAAAAGTAAAACTGGCTACCCCTCCATCCTACCCTGCAATGGTTAGGACCTCCAAGACACATAAGCAACGCTCAAGCCCAGGTTCCCATCGATTTTAACCATTTAAGGTCTCAGGGATGGTGACTGTTCTGAGGAACATGGAGGTGTCTACGTCCCACCCAACACAAGAAGACCAAGCAATAAAATGTATGCATCCAAGTACAACAATAGTCAAAGAATAACCACATCCTCGACGGAGGTGCAAGTCAATTAATTGCAAATCCTAATTATCGCAAATGCAACTAAATGCAGGCTCCATTATTAAGGCTATTCAATTAATTGCATATCCCCCATTTCTAAATCATGATCACCTTTTGGACTTAGTTCAAGGCATTATATTTTATCTGCGATCACTGATAATTAATTTCATCAATACTATAAAAACAACAACCATTTCCACTTTATATTCCAATATCTACATATAATGACCATCATATTACATCGGATAGGATATCAATGACAATTACCTTGACCTTCCACAAAACGATAACGACATCAACATTAATAGTTCCGTAATCATTAGCATTACCATTAAACACTTCATTACATTATCATTACTGTAAAACAAATAACATTAATAATTACTTGACCATAAGCATTAATATTAGCATTGCATCACATCAATCATTTCCATACGCCATAATATCATTAGCATTAACTGGGCCCTAAGCATTAACTTAAGCATTACATTTCACTGATCATTTCCCTAAATAATATTAACATAATTTTAATAAATTGACTATTTAGAGCATAGTGCAGGGTGTAGTGCATATGAACTAATCCGATATCTATTTAATTATCATCTAAGCTAAACCAAAATGGTGCATAGGGTATATGATCTACATATGGTGCATATGAGCCAATTTAACTTCATTCTACGAGGAGCCTCTCATGTGAGCTAATTCTACATAAGAAGGTCAGCTAACACATTCTATAGGTTTATCATCATCAATAAGACTGCAACGACATTACACTAAATATAACAACTTTCTATTTTAAATACACGCGACTTGCGATAATACCCTAACTTTACCTGAGTCAATAAAAGAAAAACCAATTTATAAGGGAAGTTACCAGTTGGCTGGAATAATTAATTCATAAAACAGTTATAAGATAAATCATGAATCATAATCATAAATAAATAGACCATAAATAATTTCCCTTACTATAATGAAGCGCAACCCACGACTCAGGTACAGTTAAGGCGATGTTAGTACAGTCGTCAGAATCCCGTCGGGAGTGGTGAATGAAACGGTCAGCTTAATACAGGAAGGGCCAGGACTTGAATCGCCAGCGGACGAGAGCTAGCAGCTTCACCACGCAGCGCATGTAACAGTCAGGTAAGTAATGGCAACATTTCCAGAAGGGAGGTGCCCCAAGAAAATGCGCGGGGCAATAAGCACACACAGAAGGAAACGTTACCCAAAATCATCCTGAATCCACACGTTTACTACCCAACGATGAATCACAAAATAAAAGAAAGGGAAACAAAGGACTGTGGTTATCCAAGGAGAAAATCATGCACGCATGGTCGGGGTTCTAGAAAATCCATCCCCAAATGATTTATACAAATGCAGAGATCAAGAACCATTGATTCCCAGAGATCAGGGTGGTTAATGGGGGACTTTCCTCAGTCTAAACGTAGAGAACCCGAATCCAACATGTAGGGAAATTCTAATATTAAAACGTAGAGAATTTTTTCACAGTCAACGTTGAGATAGACGGCTAAATGCAAAGGGAATTTCAATCATCAATCACTGATATAAACCACCAAACACAGAGAAAATTTGGGCAATCGACAGGCTGAGTGAAACAACAAACGCAGAAGAAAAAAAAATCAGAGTTCAAGGGCGTGATTCCACGGGGTAACCTCCAGCGAGTCACAACACAAGGATTGTAGAGGTCAATCACAAAAATGTAAGGCACGGTAGGAGAATGCATAGGTCCAAGGGAGGTCATAGAAATCAATCAACCATCATTCAACCAAGCTACAAAAATTTTAGTCATGAAGCTAAAAATGAGTTTACCTATTTAAAACACATGCATATATAACCATATATCCAAATGCCTTCTACTCTATCAGAAATAAAAATCATGCCGTTGCCTTTCCCCCGCTTCGGATGACGTCCTACGCTCTGTGTCGCTCCCACTCGCCGACCATAGAGACCTCACTGGTACCTCCCAGTCAATCGCTAGGGGTACTCTGCTTCCCCCTTAGCCCCCCAAGCCGCAACGGGGCCACACACTATCCAGATGGTAAATCTAGCTTCCCATCTCGCCTCTCAAGGCTGAGCTACCACTCCAATACAAGCTGAGAAATTCCCAACTCCTCACAAGCAATCAGTCAAGTCACAATTCGGCAGCGTAACAATACGCTAACAGCTGATCCCCTTTCTTCCTCAACTCCTTTTTCTTTTATGGAGTTTTGAGACCCAACAACTTTCCTAAATCACAATTATTTTAAGTTTTAATGAAAACCCTCTAAAAATTCTCTGTCGTACAAGTGTCATTCATCCCCCACGTTTCTCCAGAAATTATTTTCTTTAATTTCTTAAAAGACTCATTTCCCTCACCCACCTAGATTCGCTCTTAAAATTACTCCTAGGTGTTCCTAGATCCCCTTACATGCTTTTAATAACTTTCCCTTAAATGAAGTTGCTAAATTTAGTTCATTTTAGAAAGTTCTTAATTGCAGATTCCTTACTATGTTGACTTTTCTTTTTACCCAATGTCCCCTTCTTTCCTTTATTATGGTTCCTTTATTACTTAGTTTCCCTATTTTTATTATTCCCTTTCGTTCTTTCTTTTTTCTTTTTTAAAACCAAAAAGGTAAATGCGCTAATTAATCTTTTCATTTTATTTTTAAATTCATAACTTCTTTTTTTTTTATACTCCCCCCCATGTTAAATAATTTTATTTCTTCTTTACAAATTAAAACCACTGATTTCAATTAATTTATCCCTCTCTTCACTTTACCCCCCCTAAATTCAAGAAGACTAAAACCATTACTTAAGTGGGTTTTAGTCTACAACTTTTTTTTTTTTTTTTTATAGGGTCTTTTCCTTAAGGTTAATCGAAAATCTATCTTAGAAAAGTTTTTAGACTTAGGTTTAGATTTTGAACTGGGTGACAATTTTTTAGGGGAGTCGTTTTAAGAATTTCTTAACGCGTTAAAGTCTTAGGGCCATCTAGGTTTTTTTCTTCCTCAACATCAATGTGACGTACCCTTTAGGACGCACCACGTGCTCCAAGGGTGCCACTCGCCTCATTCATTTCTTTTGTGCGATGTGCCCTTCAGGATGCACCACGTGCTCCAAGGGTGCCACTCGCCTCGTTCGTTTCTTTTTTGCGACGTGCCCTTCAGGATGCACCATGTGCTCCAAGGGTGTCACTCACCAACTTGACTGATTGGTAGACATCTATAACCCCTGGAGTCAACACTCCGCCAGGTGAACTTGTGGGAGACTAAGGGCTCTAAGGAATAAGGCCCTCGCCTTATTGCGCGCCCCTTAGAATCATCGTGAGCGACTATCACTGTCTACCCTCATGGCATCGTGGATCCTCTCGAACTAGATAATCGTTAACCTACAGTTCCATCCACGGCGGGAGTGCTAGTAGGTTGTGGCAGGGCTGCTGTCCACACCTCTCCCTCCTCCTCTCTGGAAATCATGTGTGGCCGCTTTACTCCATATGTGAGTCTGGTCGACAAGCTATCATCAGCCTGCATCATCAAAAATCATGTCAGAACATGTCAACATCAAATCATCAAATCAATGAAATATCATAGTAAATAAATCAACCCAAATAGCACACTTCCTGACTCAATCTGGATTCCAAGGGGTTACACCGATGCCTCTGCATCCTCAAGGTCCAAAACCCTGCACACTCAATAAAGCTGAGTCAATAGCACATGTCTACATCAAAGATGGGAAACATCACGTCGTCTATCATAATTCATCATAATCAAAGATAAATGTTTTGACATCATAAAAGTCCAGATCACTTGCGAGCAAGTGTCCTCAAAAATAAGTTTTCTCAGTGCGCCAGAGCGGGATGTTACATACACCCCCTCTTGGTCTAAACTTCGTCCTGAGTTTTCTCAGTATAAATGCCGAAATAAAAGTATCACGGTATCATAAGTCTATCTATCAAACAAAGATGCAAACTGCTGGTGCATATCATATGCGTCCTCCCAGGTCGCCGAGTGCGGACTATAACTGTCCCACTGGACCTTGACCTGATCTACCATTCGACGTCGTAACTATCGAACACGATGATCTAAGATGCGGACCGGCTCAGCTGTGAGCGCTCCCTTGTTCGATACCTGCAAGGAACTCATGTCAATCACATGTGTAGGATCACTAATATAATGTCTCAAAATAGATACATGAAAAACATCGTGCATACGCCTCAAAGAATCAGGCAAGGCTAGTCGATAGGCCACAGACCCCTTTCTCTCCACAATCTCGAAAGGTCCCACGAACTTAGGAGAGAGTTTATATCCCTTTCCAAACTTGATCGAACTCTTATGCGGTTTAACCCGCAAGAAGACTCGATCGCCGACCTCGTAACTACGGTCGAATCGGTGCGCATCGACATAACTCTTGTGTCGATCCTGTGCTTCTTTTATCCTTTGGCTTATGGTTTTCATTTGCTCTTCCATTTCTTGGATCGCTTCTGGTCCCACCAGGACCCTATCCTCAAGATGATCCCAACTCAAGGGCGTCTGACATGATCGCCCATAAAGAAACTCAAAAGGTGCCATCTTAATGGTGCTCTGGTAACTGTTGTTGTAAGTGAACTCTACTAGTGGCAAGAATTCCTCCCAACAATTTTGTTGGTCCATCACGTACATGCGCAACATGTCTTACAAGGTTTGGTTCGTTCGTTCTGTCTGTATGTTAGTCTCTGGGTGATATGCAGTACTAAAATTAAGTTGGGTTCCCAAGACCTCTTGGAAACTCGTCCAAAATCGTCTAGTAAACACCGATCCTCGATCGGATATAATCTTTTTAGGCATGCCATGCATCCTCACAATCTCACTGATGAAAACTCTCACTACGTCGGGTGCCTGATACGTCGTACACATAGGGATAAAGTGAGCACTCTTCATCAGAGTGTCTAGTACTACAAAAATTGAGTCGTGTCTCCTTGCCGTCAGTGGCAATCCAACAATAAAATCCATCGAAATAACTTCCCATTTCGATTCCGGAATGGCATGCGGTTCAAGTAATCCTGTCGGGTGTCTATGTTCAGTCTTTACCTACTAACACTCTAGACATCTAGCCACAAATTTGACTATGTCGGCCTTCATTCCCTTCCAGAAGAATAAGAGTTTAAGGTCTTCCCTCATCTTCATGACTCCTGGGTGCACCATGTAAACTACTCTATGAGCCTTGCTCAGGATCAACATCCTCAACTCGTCGTTTGGTGGTACGTAAATCCAACTTCTAAACCACAATAAACCATCGCTATCAAATGAATATCCCTCATATCATGGTACCATCATTGTATTTTGTCCGATAAAATCCTCGACTTCTTTGTACCAGTCATCATCATGCTATAAAGTGAGAATCTTCTCACGTAGATTTGTCTGAAGAGGTAACATCGAAAAGATGCGTGGCCTCCGACTCAAGGCATCTGCTACTCGGTTCACTGTTCCCTTTATGTAAGTAATCTCGAAGTCGTACTCGCTAAGCAATTCCGACCAACGCCGTTGTCGTGCGTTTAGGTCGCTTTGCGTAAAAATGTGTTGTAGTCCACAATGATCGGTCTTTAATTCAAATTTTCGTCCAACAACGTAGTGTCTCCATACCTTCAAGGCATATACGATGGCCAATAACTCCAAATCGTGCGTTGCATAGTTCTCCTCATGCCTTCTCAATTTCCTTGAAATGTAATCAATCGCTCGTCCGTCTTGCATCAAGACTCCTCCTAAACCTTCCTTGGATGTGTCTGTGCATACCAAGAAGTCTGCGCCCATGTCAGGGACTTTTAGTATCGATGCTATTGTCAACAACTCCTTAAGCCTCCGAAATGCTTCCGCGCATTTCTCCGTCCAGAAAAACTTCTTGTTTTTCTTATGCAATTCCGTGATCGGATTTGCTATATTCGAAAATCCCTCGACAAACCGTCGGTAGTATCCTGCTAAGCCCATAAAACTATGCACTTCAGTGACATTCGTTGGTGCAGGCCATTCCATAATAGCCTCAACCTTTGCTGGATCCACGACGATCCCTTCGTCGGAGATGACATGCCCTAAGTAGTGAATCCTCGATTGATAAAAAGAGCATTTGGACAACTTCCCATACAGTTTGTGCTCTCGTAAATACTGTAGTACCAAGCGCAGGTGCTCGTCGTGCTCCTCCGTCACTCGAGAGTAGATCAAGATATCATCAATGAATACTTGGACGAACTTGTCCAAGTACTCGCGGAACACCCCGTTCATCAAACTCATGAATACCCCTGGGGCATTTGTCAGTCCAAACAATAAAACAGTAAACTCATAATGTCCAAATCTCATCTTAAAGGCGGTCTTAGGGACGTCATCCTCTTTGATCCGTAACTGGTGATACCCTGATCGCAAATCGATCTTGGAGAACACCGTTGCACCCTTCATTTGATCGAACATATCATCAATTCTTGGTAAGGGATACTGATTCTTGATCGTAGCCTTGTTCAGTTGATGGTAGTCAATGCAAAGCCTCCATGATTTGTCCTTCTTTTGTATAAAAATAACTGGTGCACCCCACAGTGACACACTAGGGCATATCAGTCCCAGGTCCAACAATTCCTTCAGTTGCATTTTCATCTCTTGTAACTCTGGGGTCAACATCCGATAAGGCGTTTTTGCTATCGGTTCGGTCCCCGGTTTCAGGTCTATGGTAAATTCCAGTTCCCTTTTCGGTGGCATCCCAGGAAAATCCTCTGGAAATACATCCGCAAAATCCTTCACCATCGGAAGGTGTTCTAGACCTTCTGCCACTCCCTTTTCATTTAGCGCAAGGATCTCATAAAGCTTGCACCCCTTGCGCATACTCTTCCGTAGCTGTAAGGAAGAGATGAACCTCAGGGAAACTCCTTGGTTCCGTCCTACTATCACACATCTTTGTCCTTCGTCATCGACCAAGCTCAACCATTTCGTTTTACAGTTGAGTATCACCTCATGCGATTCCAACCAATCCATATCAATCACGACATCATAAGATCTTAAGATCGTGACATATAGGTTGACCCTCATGACAAACTCTCTCAGGTTAAGGGCACAACCCGTAACCTTTCCTCCAACTTTCTGTTTGGCTCTTAAAGCCATCTCTACGAAGCTAAACTCGTCCTGTTCGACTGCCTTTACCTTAATATTTTTTAGCACTGCACCAGAAATGAAACTCTTAGTAGCACCTGGGTCTATCAAAATGCTAAGCGTCTGGTCAGCGATAGTACCTGTCATCTCGAGCACAGTCGACTGGTGCTCTGTCTAGCGGTTATTCACCACTGCATGAATCCGATGGGCCTTGCCCATATCTCCCATGGTAGTGGGTCCGGCTGATCTGGACGCTCTGGTCCTCTCCACAGGACAATCACGCTGGTAGTGTGGCTCCCCACACGTCAAACACCCCTTCTTCAACCCAGTAGTCTTGGTACCCGAAGTAGAAGATGACGGCCCACCGGCCTGGAACTCAGGTCTGTTCTGCTGAACAGGCCTAAACTGTTGCTGCGGTAGGCGACGCTGCTTCTGGTGCTGTGGTCCCCGATAAGGTTCCCACTGCTGAGGCGGCGGTTGTCTAGGTGTAGTGAAAGTGGATCTTCTCTGGAAGCCATGATATCCTGGCATATGCCTCATTGGTGTTTGATGCTGCGGTGTGCCAGATGAACCCTACCCTGCGGGTCTCGCTGGAGTCCTAGTCTGACCCCCGCTGATAAGCTCCTCCTCTACTATGAGGGCCTTTTGGACAACATCGTGCAAGGTTTGAGGCATAAAGATCCTAACCTTTGCATGTAGCCTTCCGTTAAGGCCAAACACGAACCTGTTGACCTTGAGCTTCTCAGTGTTAAGGTGCAGAGCATACCGGAGTAGCTCCATAAAATGTGCCTCATACTCGATCTCCATACGACCTCCCTGTCGTAAAGAGTTGAAATCATTGAGTTGACACTCAATGAATTCCTCTGAAAGGTACCTCTCTCGGAACCGTTCCTTGAACAGTTCCCATGACACGTCTTCGACGGCCGTGTTTAGCTACGGCAGGAGCGTCTTCCACCATAATAGAGCACTCCCCTTCAGTTGGAAGACTGCCATGCGAACCTTCATGTTGGAGGTATAATCGCAAAGTGCGAAGCACATCACAATGTTCTCCAACCATGTCTCGGAAGCGGCACCATCCGGGGCACCAAATAACTCGAGAAATTTAACCTTCTTGAGTTCACGGTGAATGCTACCTGTAACAGCCGGTGCACGCGGTGGAACCTCAGCGGGTGCTGTCGTCCTGGCCTCGTCTCTATCCAATGGGCTGATCAGTGCCTCGGACATGCGCTGAAAAGATCACATCATCCCAACAACATCGCCAACTGCTATCTGATTCTGTCCGAGAACCTTCTCACCTCCTTGAGGGTTAGATCCCTTAGGCGTGGATGCTACTGGAGGTGTCATGCCTCCTCCCCTAGCACCCCGTCATCTGCCTCTACGACGTCCTCTAACCATGATTACCTCCATGCACACAATCAACTCGATCAACAACAGTATAATCAAATCTAATCATGTCAATGAAAGCCGTAGCGGATCCCAAGTCACGGGTCGAACCAACTTTGATACCATATGTAACGACCCTCCTTGTTACGACAACAACTTTGAAAACAGATGCAATTTTATTTTTTTGTTTTAAAAGTGTGTGCACGCATGTACAAAGGAAACAAACACACTTGCTTCTATGTTGCCACCCGACGACTAACAAGACGCAACCATGACAATCACAACAAGAAGACATAAGGCGCACAACAAGTAACTGCAAGCATTTAAATGACATAGACATAAGGAAGAGTCCATAATAGTAGATTTTACTATTTCTGCACAGGAAAGCAGGGCGTTTAATCTTAGTTCTCTACTCCGGAGAGAGAGAAGGTCAGATAGGCTCCTGACCGACTACTCAGGCAGAAACTAGTAATCTATGTCAGGTGTGTTGCAAGAGTGGAAACCCTGCCTTTAAAGGGCTTGAGACTCTTGATATGGCACTGGATTCTTTACGCAAAAATTAAACAACAAAAGTAAAACTGACTACCCTTCCATCCTACCCTGCAATGGTTAGGACCTCCAAGACACATAAGCAATTCCCAAGCCCAGGTTCCCATCAATTTTAACCATTTAAGGTCTCAGGGCTGGCGATTGTTCTGAGGAACATGGAGGTGTCTACATCCCGCCCAACACAAGTAGACCAAGCAATAAAATGTATGCATCCAAGTACAACAATAGTCAAAGAATAACCACATCCTCGACGGAGGCGCAAGTCAATTAATTGCAAATCCTAATTATCACAAATCCAACTGAATGCAGGCTCCATTATTAAGGCTATTCAATTAATTACATATCCCCCATTTCTAAATCATGATCACCTTTTGGACTTAGTTTAGGGCATTATATTTTATCTGTGATCACTGATAATTAATTTCATCAATACTATAAAAACAACAACCATTTCCACTTTATATTCCAATATCTACATATAATGACCATCATATTACATCTGATAGGATATCGATGACAATTACCTTGACCTTCCACAAAATGATAACGACATCAACATTAATAGTTTCGTAATCATTAGCATTACCATTAAATGCTTCATTACATTATCATTACTGTAAAACAAATAACATTAATAATTACTTGACCATAAGCATTAATATTAGCATTGCATCACATCAATCATTTCCATACACCATAGCATTAACATTAACTGGGCCCTAAGCATTAACTTAAGCATTACGTTTCACTGATCATTTCCCTAAATAATATTAACATAATTTTCATAAATTGATTGTTTAGAGCATAGTGCAGGGTCTAGTGCATATGAACTACTCTGATATCTGTTTAATTATCATCTAAGCTAAACCAAAATGGCGCATAGGCCATATGAGCTACATATGGTGCATATGAGCCGATTTAACTTCATTCTACGAGGAGCCTCTCATGTGAGCTAATGCTGCATAAGAAGGTCAACTAACACGTTCTACAGGTTTATCATCATCAATAAGACTGCAACAACATTACACTGAATATAGCAACTTTCCATTTTAAATACATGCGACTTGCGATAATACCCTAACTTTACCTGAGTCAATAAAAGAAAAACCAATTTATAAGGGAAGTTACCAGTTGGCTGGAATAATTAATTCATAAAACAGTTATAAGATAAATCATGAATCATAATCATAAATAAATAGACCATAAATAATTTCCCTTACTATAATGAAGCGCAACCCACGACTCAGGTACAGTTAAGGCGCTTTCAATACAGTCGTCAGAATCCTGTCGGGAGTGGTGAATGAAATGGTCAGCTTAATACAAGAAGGGCCAGGACTTGAATCGCCAATGACCAAGAGTTGGCAGCTTTGCCACGTAGCGAATGTAACAGTCAGGTAAGTAATGGAAACATTTCCAGAAGGGAGGTGCCCCAGGAAAATGCATGGGGCAATAAGCACACACAGAAGGAAAACTTACCCAAAATCAACCTAAATCCACACGTTTACTACCCAACAATGAATCACAAAATAAAAGAAAGGGAAACAAAGGACTGTGGTTATCCAAGGAGAAAATCATGCACGCATGGTCGGGGTTCTAGAAAATTCATCCCCAAATGATTTATGCAAACTAAGATATCAAGAACCATCGATTCCCAAAGATCAGGGTGGTTAATGGGGGGGTGTCCTCAGTCTAAACGTAGAAAACCCGAATCCAACACGCAGGGAAATTCTAATATTAAAACACAGAGAATTTTTTCACAGTCAACGCTGAGATAGACGGCCAAACGCAAAGGGAATTTCAATCATCAATCGCTGAGATAAACCACCAGACACAGAGAAAATTTGGGCAATCGACAGGCTGAGTGAAACAACAAACGCAAAAGAAAAAAAAATCAGAGTTCAAGGGCGCGATTCCGTGGGGTAACCTCTAGTGAGTCACAACACAAGGATTGCAAAACAAATACGACAAAAACGCAAGAAAAAGTGGTTGTAGCATGTGGGTATCCTTCTCAAGTCGCTAGGAATTCGAAACGGATAAAAATGTAGCATTTAAGTGAATGACCATTGGGGAGAATCCTCCATCATTCGCCAGGAATGACAAATCCAACGCAAGGAGTCAGTATCCAAAACCTAACATTTAACTCCACCAGATCGTAAGGAAATATAACAGACAAAGCAGAGTTAAACCTCCAAAAATCATTGAGTTTATAACTGTCAAGATTTGGTCCGCTAAGTTAATATCCTAAAGGAAACACAGAGAAACATATTTTATCTTAACCCGATATAAAAACAAAGAGAATTTCGTTGTACAACGCAGAGAAATTAATTTATCAAACGCTGGGAATTTGAACCAAAAATGCAGAGAATGTCACTAGAAAAACGCAGGGATTTTAAATTATAAAAGTTGTGGGAATTGAACCAAAAACGTGGTCAAGGACCAGACCAAGTATTGGGATTCAATAATAAGATTGCAGAGACGATATCCAACAAGTGCCAGGTTTAACAATAAATCGCAGAGGTTAATCGCAAAAATGTAAGGCACGGTAGGAGAATGCATAGGTCCAAGGGAGGTCACAGAAATCAATCAACCATCATTCAACCAAGCTACAAAAATTTTAGTCATGAAGCTAAAAATCAGTTTACCTATTTAAAACACATGCATATATAACCATATATCCAAATGCCTTCTACTCTATCAAAAATAAAAATCATATCGTTGCCTTTCCCCCGGTTCGGATGACGTCCCGTGCTCTGTGTCGCTCCCGCTTGTCAACCGTAGAGACCTCACCAGTACCTCCCAACCAATCGCTAGGGGTAATCTGCTTCCCCCTTAGCCCCCCGAGCCGCAAAGGGGACACACACTGTCCAGATGGTAGATCTAGCTTCCCAGCTTGCCTCACAAGGCTGAGCTACCACTCCAATACAAGATGAGAAATTCCCAACTCCTCACAAGCAATCAGTCAAGTCACAATTCAGTAGTGTAATGATACACTAATAGCCAATCCCCTTTCTTCCTCATCTCCTTTTTCTTTTATAGATTTTTGAGACCCACCAACTTTCCTAAATCACAATTATTTTAAGTTTTAATGAAAACCCTCTAAAAGTTCTCTGTCGTACAAGTGTCATTCATCCCCCACGTTTCTCCAAAAATTATTTTCTTTAATTTATTAAAAGACTCATTTCCCTCACCCACCTAGATTCGCTCCTAAAATTACTCCTAGGTGTTCCTAGATCCCCTTACATGCTTTTAATAACTTTCCCTAAAATGAAGTTGCTAAATTTAGTTCATTTTAGAAAGTTCTTAATTGCAGATTCCTTACTATGTTGACTTTTCTTTTTACCCTATGTCCCCTT